>RXON01005239.1:0-42649 GCA_009667805.1 Leptobrachium leishanense
GTGTTACCTGTAATACTATCGCCCTGCCATCACTTTATGATTAGTGGAGGTGGTCAACGTGTTTCTGGAATCTCATGATTTTAATTTTTTGAGTAACCAAAAAACAAGGGTCTCTATTACATAGTTGTCAATAACTACAGCAGTCGTTACACATAACATTATACATAACGGGCCATATTACATAGTTGGTGCTAACTTAACCAGAGCTGTTGTAAACTTAAAACCTCCATAGGCTATAATGGCTCTGGGAAGTTTACAACAGCTCTGGTTAAATTAGCACCAACTATGTAATCTGGGCCAACATCTCCTGTAGTTGCCTCATCAGCAGGAATCCCTATTTCACTCCTGTTGCAATCTGGACTTGTGGCTTGAGTATAACACTTCCCTGTGCAAAGTTACTGTAAAATAAAGTCTCCTATACTTGGTATAGGAGATGTTTATTTACACCTCCAAATGGAAACGGGAGCTATTCCAAGGTAGCTTGCGCTTACACCCAGGAGACAATAGTTCACTGTGAAACATTGTCTCCTCG
The DNA here is from genome assembly GCA_009667805.1 of Leptobrachium leishanense. Classification (NCBI taxonomy): domain Eukaryota; kingdom Metazoa; phylum Chordata; class Amphibia; order Anura; family Megophryidae; genus Leptobrachium; species Leptobrachium leishanense. The sequence continues at coordinate 533 of RXON01005239.1, forward strand.
AAGCTGGTGTTAAGTGATTCTGCTTTTGCAAAACCACTTAATACACTGACCTAACCCCCCTAAAAACTCATACTCTCCTTTAATCCCGTGGAGGAGAGGGCTACGAGATCTGCTGCTTCATCTCGCCGACAGAGTGAAACTGGGAACAAATGTTTTCCTGTCTCCCTCCACAATTCCTGCGTGTTGCTGCACGATCTCAAAAGAGCGAGCTCATGCAGAGCATTCGGGACACTGTTTAAAATAAAAATATAGTTTTTTGGGCTCTGAGGTGGCCCGCGCTATGGTGGGTCCCCTCTCAGGTCTCACCAGCTTTTACATCAGTGGTGCAATTGGACCGACCGATTTGCATATGGTATTGTCTACTCTATCACCAAAAAAGGTTGTTTTCTTCCTTCTGTTACCGCTGTCCTCTGTTCCTCTAGGTCTCTGAACGCTCTCTGGAGGTCTCTGCCGTCCTGGAAGATGACTTGCGGTTTGAAATTTTCTTTAAGAGGAGATTGCAGACCCTCCTGCAGGACGTGAAGAGAGCTCACATGGATTGGGATCTCATGTAAGCCAAAATGGGGAATACGCCAAGGAACCTTTGTCTTTGGCTGACTGCGTGTCGAATCAGTAATAAGCTTATACCGTTCCTCTTTGGTGGCCGCTCTGTGACGAATACATCCAAATGATGTGGTGAAGGGGATGCTACGTGTGCAGGCATTTAAAGGGATACTCTAATATGGGCGGGGGGTAAACAATGAGGTTACCCATTAACTCCTCCTTACCCCATCCACACCCCTTCCATTTTAACCTTTTTAGGTACTTTTAAAACTCCCTTTGTATCCAGCGCAGCACTGGTCTCCAATTGTTCTGACATGACAGGTTTTCAGCTTGTAGAAAGACAGGAGCATGACACGTGACATAGGGGGGGGGGGTGGCTAGATGCTCCAGCGAGCGTCGAGCCAATCCAATGTCTGGTAGGGGAGAGGAAGTGGGGACCAAACTGATGCCCATAACTGTACCACATTGACCAGAGCTTCAAGGAGGTGCTAAGAGCCTGTTCTATATTGGAAAAATACAAAAAAAACACTTCCAGCGCTGCTGTTCTGGTGCACTCGTGCCACCAAATTTATTTCACAGAAACACTTAATCACAAACGTTTTGGGGACACAGCCCCTTCCTCAGTGTGCAGTGCTCACTGAGGAAGAGGCTGTGTCCCCGAAACGTTTGTAATTCTGTGTTTCTGTTTCTATGAAAAAAAATTGGTGGCATGAGTGCACCAGAACAGCAGTGCTGGAAGTGTTTTTTTGTATTTTTCCTGTGGATCATTCGAGTCCCTGAAGGATGCAGAAGGTGACTCTCACTTCCTAGCCGCAGCAAGGAAACTGAGGTATTTTTTTGTCGGTTTATACAGATTCCTGACCCCCATTTTTTTCTATCCCTGTTTTATATTGGAGTGTTGAGTCAGCCACCATTAGCCCCCACAGAGGAGAAAGAAGTCGGAGGACTCGGGACACTCGGACCACTCAATTCACATTGAGTGGTCACAATTCCATTAGGGATCTCAAACTCTTTCCCCTCTAGATGTTTCTGAACTGCAATTCCCATGATTCTCTGGCCGTCTCTTGCATCCAAAGAATTCTGGGAATGGTAGGCCACTGACATCTGGGGGGCTGAAGTTTGAGATCTACGTGATCTCTGCTAGATTTGTTGCTGAATGAGCTATTTCTGTTGACCTCAAAACTGGAATAGAGGTCATTACCGTGGTAGCTCAGTAACTCGGCACAGAGAGTGATCACCTCAGCAGACCCACCGCACTCTAATACTTGCAACTCGTCCCATGATTGTAGTATTATTATTGCTATTTTAAGTCCATATTCACCCTTCTTGTAGCATGAAGATGTACATTTTTTTTGTTTTTTTCATTTGTGCAGTTACCTTGGAAGAAAGCGGATGCAGGTGGAGGAGCCTGAAGAGTCCGTGTCTGGGGTCCGCAACTTGGTAGTGGCAGATTATTCATACTGGACACTGGGGTATCTGATTTCTCTGCAGGGGGCAAGAAAACTGCTCAATGCTGAGCCTCTGACAAAAATGATACCTGTCGACGAATTCCTGCCAGTCATGTACAATAAACACCCAGTGTGAGTACCTGTTCATATTCATGTTTTGTTTCATTTTTTAAAGTGCACCAGTCATGCTCTTTGTGGAAATCTGGAAAGCCTCCCAAATCTGCCTGTACACTGTGTTAGCCAAACTGCTGACAGATGGAGAGTTTTTTTTAAAAATAACCTTTTGTAAAAAATTCTCACTTTTTTGCCTTTAGTGGTGCTGCATGCAGTGTTTCCCTGGGGAGGGGTTTATGGCTTTCACAGCAGGAGACACTCCCCCCAGAGCTAACGCTGAACTGAAAATCCCTACAGACTCATTGCAATTGACTCACAGATCTTCTGAACAGATAGGGACGCTGGATGCTTGTTAACGTTCAACCTTTCCCTAGGGTGCTGTGATTCTCCCTGCAAGTGTTAGCTAAATAAATATAATTTCTTAGGGAAAAGGGACATATATAAATATGTGTTTATGTATACATGTCTATGTGTGTGAATGATCGCGCTGCAGCCACTTTCAGCCTTTCCAAGTTAATATTCGGAGCTTCCTTGCTATCTGTACCCCCCCCCCCTCCGAGCCATCCCGGACTGAGATCCGTCCCACGAAAAAGAGGAAGCAAAATACATGGCTGCCTTCATAAAAGAGCAGGCAGATTAGGAGCTACAAAAACTCACAAAACTCCATTGGAAGTTGTAAAAGTAAAAGGTTTAGTGGTTTAATTAAGATACAACAAAATACATATCAAAAATCTTTAGAACAGACGGCGGGTGCACTAATGAACTATTCAATAAACCACTTAATGGCACTGAGAGATTCCCTTTCCCCACTCTTATCGCTTGTGAGGAATAGTGGACACCCAATGCCCAATATCTGCAACTTGCGGACACTGCACTGACTGGTTGGATAGAATATATAATGGCGGATTCGTCTGTATCAAAGGATCCAACCCAATGATATCGACCTATTTACAGGTCAAAAAGAAAAGTCCATATAACATTTATTATATTAGTATTATTATATTATACAGGCATTTATACAACGGCAACATATTCCTCAGCGATTTACAATAGGGGAGCACAAACAGAAGACTTACATGATACATAATGAAAAGATGACCCTGCCCGAAGGAGGACTGTCCAAGTAGTGCAGCACTTAACCAAGTCCTCAGTCAGACCTCCCATGAGCTTACAATCTAAGGGCCAATTGGGCAAAAAAATTGTTAGCTTATGAATTGAAAAGGTCTCCTGTGGTTGTTTCTGAGATATCGGGGCACATTTTTTGAGGAAGGTTAAGCTTTTCTATTAAAGTGAACCTATACCATCCAGGTTCACTCTCGCAGCAATGTCCTAGCAAGGCGGTGGATATCACACCTGTCCTAAATATCCCTTGATGAGATATGGCAGAACACAATTACCTATTTCCAGCTCCGGGTGCTGCCATGTTTGTCCTATGTGGGCATCTTGCATGTGGGTCATCCTGCCGCACTGCCCAATTGGCCGACGCTAGTGACGTTGGTGTTCTGACTGATCAGAGCGCCGACAGTCAATCTGCTACCTGGAGTTAGTGGAGGGCTGACCTATAGGGCAACACTTCTGCTCACAACTGTCAGTTACTCCTGCGGCATGCCACCAGAAATGAGTGACCGCACATATATTGGTGATCCCGTATCAAATGAGTCCAAAATTTGGGAAAACAAGAAGTGCACTTGCATTTCTCTATTTTAACTGTAGCGTGGGGGTTCTTTGCCCACGTGTAGAATGCTCCCCTCGCCATCAGTATTCCGCAGGAGTACTGATTCTGGCCCAGAACCCAGGCAATAACTGGAGATCCTCGCAGGGTGAAAGCCAAACTGAGACTGGCTTTATTTACATTTTACAATTGGGGAAAAACATACACACAGGGAGAAGGTATAAAAAGACGCTCAGCATTGAAACAAAGATTCAGGAGTAGCACAGCGATCTGGTTCAAACTAGTTGCTGGGGGAAGGGTTTGATGGAAGCATGTGAAAACAAAGGATTCCATTACTCACAAGTACACAAAGGAAAAGAACAACCCAGTTTATACAGTTCCAGTTATACCACCGAGACTCCACAATAAATAAATAAAGGAATATTAATATAACACAGACATCAGGGAATCGGGCACAGAAAACACAAACATACATTTGTAGATACAGGCTAACTTTGACAAAGGAAAGGACAGGGAAAAAATATGAAACTTCAGGCCCGCACCTCTCCAATACATTTCTAGGCCCATGTACCCCAAGTCCAAAGTGACGCACTCCCAATAACAACTTCTAGTGCATCATAAGAAACAGTTGTCTCATCGACACCAATACAAGTTCCTGCCATGGATCAGAAAGTGCTTTGTGATTATAGCCACAGCAGAGTCCGTTTTCAAGTGCTTAGCTTGAAGGCATGTTTGTTCCCAGCATGAACAGCTTCCAAGTGAAAATAACAAAACACAAATAAAAGCATACTCCTTCCTAGGAGACTAACTGAACAAGTATTTTTTCCTCACTAGCAGCACTGTGCAGCTAAACTGCTTACCCATCCAAAACACAATCCAAAGAAAAGGATTGCTTGCTTCCCTTAGCATTCGGGTCACTCTCTTCTACTGGTCTCATCCCAATACTGACACTAACCAGGGAGAACCTCAGCACACTATAAAGGCCTGGGCAGTCTAAATTAGCAGGCAGCGAGTAATTGACCCTATACAGTGGGAAAAGGGGCATTTTCAATCACCCTGCCTCAGTTATCTTATTGATTTTTTTGATTGGGTAACAAAAATAATAGACACAGGTGGTGCAGTAGACATTGCTTATTTAGATTTCAGTAAGGCTTTTGATACTGTTCCGCATAGAAGGCTTATCAATAAATTGCAATCTTTGAGCTTGGATTCCAATATTGTTGAATGGATTAGGCAGTGGCTGAGTGACAGGCAACAGAGGGTTGTGGTAAATGGAGTTTATTCGGCGCAAGGTCTTGTTACCAGTGTAGTACCTCAGGGGTCAGTACTTGGACCCATTCTATTTAATATTTTTATTAGTGATATTGCAGAAGGTATTAATGGAAAAGTATTTTTGCTGATGACACAAAGATTTGCAACAGGGTTGACGTTCCTGGAGGGATCAGCCAAATGACAAATGATTTAGGTAAACTAAAAAAATGGTCGGAGCTGTGGCAATTGAGTTTTAATGTGGATAAGTGCAAGATAATGCACCTGGGACGTAAAAACCCAAGGGCTGAATATAGAATATTTGATACAGTCCTAACCTCAACATCTGAGGAAAGGGATTTAGGGGTCATTATTGCAGAGGATCTAAAGGTAAGTAGTCAATGTAATAGAGCAGCAGGAAATGCTGGCAGAATGCTTGGTTGTGTAGGGAGAGGTATTAGCAGTAGGAAAAGGGAAGTGCTCATGCCACTGTACAGAGCACTGGTGAGACCTCACTTGGAGTACTGTGTGCAGTACTGGAGACCGTATCTCCAGAAGGATATAGACATCTTAGAGAGAGTTCAGAGAAGGGCTACTAAAATGGTGTATGGCTTGAAGGAGAAAAGTTACCAGGAAAGGCTTAATGATCTTAACATGTACAGCTTGGAAAAAAGACGAGACAGAGGAGATATGATAGAAACATTTAAATACATAAAGGGAATCCACAAGGTAGAGGAAGGGAGTATATTTAAACGGAAACAAAGTAGCAAAACAAGAGGACATAGTCTTAGATTAGAGGGGCAAAAGTTTAAAAGTAACATCAGGAAGCATTATTTTACTGAGAGGGTGGTGGATACATGGAACAGTCTTCCAGTTGAAGTGGTAGAGGCCAAAACCGTAATTGAATTTAAGCAGGCATGGGATAGGCATAAGGCTATCCTAAACAAAAGATAAATCCAGGTAAAGTATCCATGTAATTGGGCAGACTAGATGGGCCGAAAGAAAAATGTCGGCAGATAAGAACCTATGTTTCTATGAACCCGCATTTTCTAGCACATACAATGTTACCCGATTACATTCATGGCATGAGTCTGATTCCTGAGATCACCGCGTGCTGAGCTTCAACCTGTCTCCGTTCACCAATAATTCTTCCTCTGTTGGTTTGTTTCTTGCAGCTCTGATTACTCTGAACAATTTTCACTCCGGGACTTGCACGCCTTCTCCGTGGAACCTCTCCTCGTCTTCCCCACACATTACACCGGCGACGAGGGCTACATCAGTGACACCGAAACCTCTGTGTTGTGGGACAACGTGAGGCAATCCACGGACTGGGACCGCGACAAATCCCAGAAGACCCAGCAACAAGAAAAGTTGCGCAGTGAAGCCCTCAATACTCCTTCTCTACGTTCTCCCTTTGACAATGCTGCCCGCGATGAGCTATGACACCGTGGTTGCCTACATCCGTTCTCTACAAGGAAAACCCCAGTCGGTACCTTAACCGTCGAGGCACTGGATCCGTTTGCTTTACCAAAGAGGAAGGCATGGGATCTATTAACTCTACTCATGTTAAGTGATGATTCCTATGGTTCCCTTGCTCATCTGCGCTGATACAAAGTAACATACCAACCCCTTCCCTTAATATATTCTAAAGGACCCTCCATACCAGCGCCTCTGCGTGGGACACCGAGCGCTTCTTCATAACAGCAGGGCTTCATCCTTCTGCCTATAAAGAATATATATGGATGTACAAAAAGAACAGTCATGCTGCATTTATAGGTAGAAATCGGTACTTCCTGCAGACAGTGCCCGCTGGACGCTAGAGATTGGGTGACCTGTTACCGCTCTTAACACAGTCACTTGTGCTAATACTAGGGCTACGTTCTTGGCAGAATCATCTTTATTTTTAATACTGCAGAGGATTCTGGGTGCTGAGTTAACTTATGAATGCTCAAATAGAATTATGAATTCTTTACCGCCTTGTCTTCCAGCTCTTGCGGTTCAGCAGCTGCGTCTCCGCGCCTCTTTATACATAGGCTTCATGCACGTGCAGAGTGACGGCCGAATTACTGTCGATGGCATCTGGTTTCTTCCTTTCTACCTTTTCCTTTTTTTTGCATGCATTTAGAATAGCGTTTCTAAACTTTTTGAGGTTTTTTTTGTTTCCTAGTTTCGCGGTTACCAGACTTCTTACGAATTATCAGTCTCTACCACCCCCCCCCCCTCCCGAAAAGGAAACGTATCTGCTTCTGGCGAAATGAGTATTTATTGCAAGCACAGACCTTCTAGTAGGGAGACGTGCAGCTCTAGGTAACTAATGGGTATTTAATATTGTATTGTAGCCTATTTAAAATGGGAAGTGGGCCTTTCTATGTGCCTGGGCAATAGATAACGGTGAAACCAGATGCATTATTATAACTTTGCAGCTTTGACTGTCACATGCTTACAGTGTTCTTGTAAGATCATCATTTCCTTCAGCAGTATTATAAATTCACGGGCAGCAGGGTCAAACCTTGGCCCTCTCAAATGTGCCTGTTACAAACCTCTAGAACATGGTCACCTCTTTTCTATTGTGATACAGCAACCACTCGGGATATTTGGTTACAGCCAAACAACACTGTCTTCTAGGGTATAAGCAGCCGCAGACTTGAAGTTGTGCAAACAAGAGGTCTTTTTATTCCAGTATAAACAAACGCCACGGCTTTGAATTACTATTGCGGGTGATAGAAGAACCTATAACCAAAATCCTAGCTCAGTTAGAGCACTTACTACACATATAGCGATCCTGACTAACCAGGTAACATAATCTAATAAACAAAAGAAAATCACAGCTTTTCCTAGAGGTGTTTCTGCTCGCCCTGCCCTGCTCTCAGTAGTCTTGTTAAAACTCTGGCCCCCCCCCAGATGTTGACGCCTACAATTCCCAGAATTCTTTGAATGTAATAGATGGCCGGGGAATCATGGGAGGTGTAGTTCAGAAACATCTAGGGGGACAAGGTTTGACAGCCCTGCTCTACACGTTTTTTTTATTGGATACACTGCAATCAGGCCTGAATGTCAAGTTTGTTAGGGTTTCATGGGAAATGTAGTTCCGAAACATCTCTAGGGTCAAGGCTGCCGTTCCCTGCCTTTACGCTGTGGATGTTCATGTGAATGGAAGGATCATCGACTTAACAGTACAAGCCACATCTGTTCAAACAATAAAATGCATTCCAGTTGCTAAAACTGACAGCAATTTGGCTGCAGCAGTATGTCTCGCCGCAGAGCGTGGAGCGGATTCTTTTTGTTTGCCACAAACAGTTAAACATTTTTTTAGAGAAGCAATTAATGTGTTAAAAAAAATACATCCAATATTTTTTTTATTTATTATTCTTTTAAGGGTCAGTGGAGTCTTTTAGTGAAGATTTCCAATACGTCACCCCAAATGAGTCAATCAGGGTCCACAGGCAGCCAGCCAACTGTATACAAAGTTAGCAAAGAAGGACCGGTCACATCACGCAGAGTATGCAGAAAAGGGTCAGGGTTTATTGGAAAAACACAGGGCCCTATTTCAATCATCACGCTAAAACGGGGACACTAAGGAGGAAAACCTATGCCTGCAGGTTTCTCCTTAGCGTCTCTGTTATAGTGTGGGATTACGGGGCAGGAGTTATCCAGCAGCCTGCAGGGTAATGCGGCACTAAGCCTCAGCATGCTCGAGGCAGCGCTAAACTCCATCCCCTCCATGGAGTCCATAGAACTCCATTGAAACTTCCACTGCCGGTCACATGTTCTGCAGGATCTCGCCTCTCGTGAGATGCGGCAGGTCGGCGGAGTGATTCGCAGAGGGAGACTGGGGGACTCTTTCCCCCCTCCCCCCATTCTCTCTCTGCTCCTGGCGGCAAGTAGGAGCGGATGGAGCAGCCATTCTCGCCGCAGGATGACAGGGGAGCATCTTCTTTTTTGGGAGGGGGGTGTTTCATCTGGTGCTGACTGATTCCGCAGAAGCGGAATCCGTTAGCAACCAGCTCCTTGCTGTGATTCACTTTTCAGTAAACTGCAGCAGGACGTAAATAGCCTTAAGAGTTTGTAATGCTAACGCTGATTGACTCTTTGCGCTCCTCATGTTAAGTATAGGGAGGGCAAAGTACAGTAACCTCGCGCTGAAAGCGCAAGATACCAAACGCTAACGGGTTTTTTAACCCGCCAGCGGCTGGAATATAATATGGTCGGCCAATGCTAGGGCCACTTACCCTAACATTAACGGTCACACAGCTGAGCGCTAACGTTGGCGTGAAGAATATAATATGGCCCACTATGTTCAGGTCCTCCGTCACAACCTATTTCAAGCCTGATAAAGGTCTTGAGAGAGGGCCAAAACATTGCTTTTTCCCCCCGAAAAACCTGCTCCTTTTCTGCATACCCTGCGTGTTGTGAACGGTCCTTTGCTACGTGTGGATCGGGTTGGCTGGCTGCCTGTGGACTCTCTTGAGGTGAACCACTGGCTTGTGCCCCTCTGTCGCCTTTTTAAACCAATATACAAGACTCAGTGCACCTGACTCCTAAATTGGATGTATATATGTAAAGCCCTGCTGTAGCTAATTTTTAAAAAAACATTGGAACCCCAAATATCACCTAAAAATACCTAATAATAAACACTAAAAATTCAAGAACTAAAAAGTCTTTTTGCTGCGGATGAAAAAAATAAACGATTGAATAAATTAAGGAATAAAAACGATAATATTTTTGACATTGAATCCTATGGACTTCTCACACGGCAGGTTTTCCTATACAATGCATCTTCTCACGTTTTCCCCCGAAGCACGCCGGTTTAACTATACAATACATCTACTACACGTAAACTACATCCAGCGAGCCGAGAGACACCTGCGCTGCATTCCTTTCAATTGCCTGTTAATTTTGGGCAGGGATTTTTGACGGGTTTTTTCTTCCTTTTCCGTCAGTTAACACCAGGGTTGCGCAGTAGGTACATTTTTGCAATTGGCGTCGGTGCTAAAATTAGCGCCGGGACCAAATGGTTGGTTAGAATAGCGCAAGTGCTCTGTAGCGCTGCCCGTGTTAAGTGTAGGTCGCGGTAAGTACAGTAAGCTCACGCTACGAATCGTTAATTACCGCGTGCTAAGTGATTTTCGCCGTAAGTAGTAGGAGGCAAACGATGTGTTGGTCCGGCGCTAGACTGTATTTAGCTGGCGCTAACACGGAAACAGGCTGACGCTAGGTTTAGCTCACACCAGCTGATAGTGCCCGAAGGTTTTGTTGAGTGCCTTCTGTACGTGGTGGTGGGAGGGAACAATTGCAGGGCGTTTTGAAAACTTCTAACGCTCACCAATCCAATTCCATGGATCGCAGCAGTTTTACAGAGTACTATATATTTTTGTGCTTTTTCAATAAATAATTTTTACAATAGTTACCCTGTAATTGTGTTAATTTGACCACGACCCGTAAAAAAGGAATGACTGTGTTGATGGTGTGACTACTCACTAATACTAGTACCGGCTGGATGGAGTAGAGTTAACATTAGGGATGCACCGATACCACTTTTTTAAGACCGAGTACCGATACTTTTTTTCAAGTACTCACCGATACCGAGTACCGATACTTTTTTTATGTCATGTGACCGCTTTCCAATAAGATCAGACCTCATATAAAAATGCCCCCAGCTCACATGTATATACCCCCTAGCTCATGGATGCCCCCAGCTTTCATGGATTATGCCCCAGCTCTCATTGATATGCCCCCAGCTCTCATAGATATTGCCCCCAGCTCATGGATTATGCCCCCTAGCTCATGGATTATGCCCCCTAGCTCATGGATTATGCCCCCTAGCTCATGGATTATGCCCCCCAGATCATGGATTACACCCCAGATCATGGATTTGCCCCAGATCATGGATTTGCCCCCCAGCTCGTGGATTTGCCCCCCCAGCTTGTGGATTTGCCCCCCAGCTCACCTTGCACTCCGCTTTCATACCTTCCTGAGCGACGCCAGGAAAGTCTTTGCGCGTGCGCTCGTTGGAAGGCCCCCAGCAGCGATCACGTGGGACCATGTGATCGCGGCTGTGGGCCTTCCCACGAGCGCACGTGTGGAAACTTTCCCGGCCTCGCTCAGGAAGGTAAGGCTAAGGTCAGACGAAAGCAGTTTTAACGTGCGTTTAGCAGCACGAAATCACGGCCGTGCTAGCAGCAAATGACGTCCAATGCCGGGGAACATACGACGAACGGCCGCACGAAAGTTCGCCCGTGCAACGCAAGTGGCAAACGAACGCATTTTTTCGAGAAAGTCAAACCGCTACTACTGACGTACAGAGTGCGCTGCGTCCGCATAGCGTCGTGTTTGCGTGATTGGGAGACGTCAGACGCTGCACACGTCCGGCCAACATAACGTCCAGACGCAAAAAGGGTTTTATTGATGATCCGTACAAAATCACGGACGAAAATGCGCATCGTATGACCGCTATCGCGTATTCCATGAAAAAATACGTCCATTCGTTCGAACGCACTTTTTCACGGACAACGTGAAAAATGCGTTCGTCTGACCCTAGCCTTAGTCTAAAAGAATGCGGAGAGCAGCTGCAGGGCCTGTCCGAATGCCGATCGAGCATTCGGACAGCCGCCCCAGCCCCTCGGATGCCAGCAAGCCGGCTCAATGCCGGCTTCTGGTATCGGGGAAAATATCGGGGGTACTGCACGAGTACCAAGTACTCCTGCAGTACCCGGTATCAATACCGATACTAGTATCGGTATCGGTGCAACCCTAGTTAACATCACTGCAATGTTTCACCACGATCCTCACCCTGAGTCATAAAGCGCAAGAACAAGTGCAGGTACGTCTAGTTAAAACCCAGCGCTGTGCTGGTGAGGAGGTGCGTTGGTGCCACCTCCGTTTATTCACATGAGTATAAAGAAGACACAAATGTTTCGAGTCTAGGCACTTTCTCCGGGTAACTCCCATTAGAATTAATATTTCCTGCGCTACCACAGCAACCACTAGGTGGCAGTATTGTAATATACTGTATGTACATAATGCTGTTTTAATCTTGTATTTTATACATCATTTGAACTATAGCAGTCATACAGGGTTACTCAGAGAGAGGCGAAAACCCAGAGAATGACTGGAGAAGTGAAAATTCTACGTCAAAATAGCCAAACCAGAAAGATTCTCCCATTTATCTCCCTTTCCCAATCGTCTGTTCATTCTCCTGGCAATTCTGGTTTTCACCTTTCTGAATAACCCTGATATTTGGTCATCTTTCTCTTCAAGTCACAGACACTATATAGATACATAGAAGTTAACCTTGTCACTGCTGCGCCATTTCACCCCCATGTGCTGAACTAATTCTGCTTCTCCTGACATTTTTCTAAGGAAATATGCATTTTTTTCACCAGAATTTAAAAAAAAAATCCTTTTTTTTTTACTTTGTACATCTGTATGGTCATGTTTGTCATCAATGGAAGGACCAGACTCTGACTTTCCAATGACACATTACTTGACCATGTAGGGTTTAAGGAACCAGAGATACAGGGGTTCAAATAGGCAAAAGTCCCCATATCTACCACAATGGGATTGCACCTCATGGGGCAAATACCCCCTGTGCCCCCTCTGTGGATCCATCAGTGACTGCACCACATACATCTCTCAGCCAACCACACACTCTCCCATCCCATGTTAGCCACCCACCTACTCAGCCATCCACACAATCTCTCTTATCCCAGACAGCCACATACACAGCCAACCATGTACTCAGTGCTCACTCCCTTTTCAGTCAGCCATGTACACACTCTCTTATCCCAGACAGCCACATACACAGCCAACCACATACTCACTCCCTTATCACTCAGCTACCCACTCAATCTCTCTTATCCCAGACAGCCACATACACAGCCAACCATGTACTCAGTGCTCACTCCCTTTTCAGTCAGCCATGTACACACTCTCTTATCCCAGACAGCCACATACACAGCCAACCACATACTCACTCCCTTATCACTCAGCTACCCACTCAATCTCTCTTATCCCAGACAGCCACATACACAGCCAACCATGTACTCAGTGCTCACTCCCTTTTCAGTCAGCCATGTACACACTCTCTTATCCCAGACAGCCACATACACAGCCAGCAGCCTAAGAAAAAAGTGTAATCTGTGTTTATCCCTATAACACAGTGTGAAACAAAACACAATTAGAGGTTTTGGTTTACTTGAATGGCCATTGAAGTGTAAGCTCACCTGCCACACCAAGGCACCTCTAAGTAAGGCAAGTCCTACCTAATGAAGCCAAAAGCTGCTTTCTAATCAAGCCCCATATGCTCATGCCGCTTGTCAGTCATGAGAAAAACTGGTGGCTTTTCGTTTATACCCTCCCCAGAAACAATTCCACTTTGTATAAGCGCAGAACAGATGACACTTTTTTCTTATGTTTTATACATGTTACTGGGCTGGATACATCTGGTAGTTACAGGCAGCCAACATACTCACTCCCTTCTCCCTCAGCCAACCACACGCTCGCTTTTCCCAGTCAGCAGCATATTCAGCCAACTACATGCTCATACCCATGTCTCTAACTCAACACCTACTCCCATCTCACTTGGTCCTCATTTTAATCTCCCTCAGCCACATTTGCTCCTATACAACACAGACAACCCCCACAATCCACGCACACTTGCACATTACTATCCTCACCCACATGCAGTCCCCACACACAACACATCTCTCATCAGCAGTTTGGGGGAGTCTGAGGGAGGATCAGAACTGAAGAAATGTCCTTTTTATAATTAAATTAAATGAAAAAATTATTGGTTTATATTTTATTTTAATGGTCACAAATTGTAAATTATTATTTCCCTTGAAGATGTTCCAGGCGAAACCGTTTGATGCTTTGTACCCATTGGATCCAGTATCTTTTATTAGTTTTAGTGTTGGCTTTACATTTAATTTCTTTGTTCCTGTTTTTTGCTTGTAGTGATAATCCGGGTCTTCTGACCCATGAAGATGCTATTCCAGACTGCCTCTGCACAGAGTTATCATTTATACAGGTGTAGCGCTCACCCCCGGAGGAGCCGCTGAATAAACCCAGGATAGTCTCAACGCACTAACAATTTACTGTACACCAGCACACTGTTGTGGATTTTCTAAGATCTATTTTACCGGAGCAATAAAGTTGAGATGCTAAATTGAATGCACTTTAATCCTAATATTTTAAAGGTAGATATACCAAGCACTTCATTTTAATTGTTCCTTCTAATACCCCTTTGTTTTAAAAGACAAGGCAGACCTATGGAATACATATCCAGATTACTGACATTCTTTCAAACCACACAGATAAAAAGATTACGATCAAGTTTCCAAAGATAACCAACAGACATCCATGGAAAGAAACCAAAAGTCGCAAATCACACACGTGCAGTCCCTAATCTAGGAAGCCTACAGGTCAGAGTTGAATACACGCTGAACATCGGGATGACATGAAAGATTTATGCGGGTCGGCTTGGAACGCAAGCAGGACACCAGGAACTAATCATGATGGAAGACGTCTCAATCAAGATTAACAAGCAGCAGGACTCAAACGCTCTATATATACAAATCAAAATAAGCTTTATTGGCAGGACCAAATACATTTTAGCATTACCAAAGCATATGGGGTGGAGGGGGGGTAGTGGGACATATATGGGGGGGGAATGGGCAAGTCCATGGACATTATCAGGGGTAAGGGGATAATGTGAGGTCGGATGGGGGCGAGTCCGTGTTGGGGATTTATAAGTCTGGGATCTCTCCTGTTCCTCTCAGTCTGTGACATTCTGTGACGCATTTACAGACTTTTTATGTAAACGTTTTATTGACTTTTTTCTATCGTTAACGACACTTACTGAGGAAGCCGGGAGGCGAAAATGCGTTCTTAGTGATCCTTACCTAAGATTGTTCACTATTTTTTATGCTTTTATGCATTTTTATTGCCTTGCCATACGGCTTGTTTTTTATTGAAATAAATTAGTTTATACTACTAGAAACCTGCCCTGCTGCTTATTTATATAAAAACAAAAATAAAGAAAAAGAGTTTTTCTTTTTCCTGCTCCGAGTACCATATGCACTAGGAATATCTCCTCGCTATCCAGGAATTCATGCAACTATCCTGTATTCAACCGGAAGAATCCAACACCGGAAAGGAGGAATAAGAATTCATAACAGCTTGAAATATAAGTATTACTTTTATTCTATTTCAGAGTGCTTTCTCTACACATTTATACTTCTTTCGTAAAATTGCTGCTATACAAAATGCATTTGGAATAATATACTAATTTACTGCTTAGGTGCGCCAGGAATACTTTTTGCTTTTCTCGAAGCTATAAATGGCAAAGAAATACACTTATACTTGAAGCGCGAAATGAATGGCGTGATACGAAACGCAGATATACGCGGCGGAAAAGAAACGGTTAATACCCATCAGTTCGTGGATTTAAGTCACGCTCAAAAAGGCTCATTAATTGGTGTCCTAGGGTACCCGGGTACTAGACTCACTGACCAGTGAATGAACAAAAAAATGTCTTCGACTAATCTACGTTGGGGCCTTGTAATTTGTAGCAATCAGATAAGTGCGCACTGTTATGGAAGTTGAGGCCGCTCACCCATCCGGCAAACAACTTGTCCCGAACTGATGACTCGACCAGACGATCCCTCTCTCTGCCGACTGGAACCCGGTGCCAACGAAAACCACTCTCCCGATGCCGATCTGCCGCCTGCACTCCGATCCCTCTGCGGCCTCCTAATACTCGAGGTCCTCCTGGAACACGCTTGTCACCAGAACTGCTCAGCGGAATGTAGTATAAGATGATGCACACCCTTTCCCCGATCTCCAGCACTGGATAACGCCGATCATACACGCTCCAACCTGGTTTTGATCCCGGACAGTGTCTCTCATACGTCTCACTCCACACGCTGCTCTGTTCGTTCTCCCCACGCTGTGCACGATGCTCTGATTCTCTTTCCTGGCGCCCGCACACTCACTTCCCTTTTTCTCTCCAAAGGTTTCTGGGAGATAGAGTCCTTTTAGTCCAGCACAGCCCTTCACGCATATATGCTCTGTCTCCCTCTAGTGGCAATATTGTTTCACTTTAGAAGGACAAATTAAAACAGCGCTACGCAGAAATCCAGGCGCTAATTCAAGATGATTTGTTAATGTAAATTCAAAGCACATGTAAGGTTTGGTGTGGGATCTGAGGAGGTTGGTGAGTAACCCCTACTTTAACAATAAGGAACCCTTTTTCCCCCTTCACTACCAAGATATTTTCCAAAAAAAAGATAGTCAGGAACAAGTGTTTCTTTGGAAAAATCATTTTAATTAATTGTACAGTAAGAAATATTTGGGAATATTCCCAGTGTATTTCTGTGACAGATCTCAGTACCCCGACAGAGTCACATCTGCCAATGCCGCTTCCTTGCTGGCCCCCCCCCTCCCCGGTGTTCCCCTCATGACTTTTGTGCTCTTCACTCGGTCCTTAGAGAGCCTTGCTAGCATCCCCCAGATATAAACCGAGGCTGTAAATCTGGAGCTTTTCGTTGCACCAGCGAACAGAATATAGCTGCTTCCCAAACCATGAGTCGTGACTTCATATAGGGTCAAAATAGAACTCCTATAATTGGGGACAGGCACACATATTTATATGGTCAAACATGGGTTATTTCCATACACAAAACCTCCCCTAGAAACTGTTGGGAGACCTAATTAGACTAAACAGATAAGGGGTTAAACATTTGCTCAATATTCCTAGACAGACAGGACAATGGGAATCGTGATTGACAAACAGATTACAGTTTAAAACAACAGATAACAGGGCAGCAGAGTGTTTACCTGATAAACTCAAATATAAACAGATATTCACACATTCCTGAGACAAGGTAGCCTGTGAGTCTAATCCTCTCAGCAAGATAACAAGGTACACATGAACCAAACAATAGACAGTGACATTCTTACATAACACAGATGACACAAACATTCTGCACAAAAGAGGCCAATGAAATAATACTGAACATCAAGCTTGCACCCTACAGATATGCCTCCAGGTCCATGCATCCCAAGTCCAAAGTGACTTGTGTCACAATTCCTTACTACTATTAGGCAGGCAGATGTTGCCATCTACTGGCCAGAAAGAGTTACTGCAGGTAGAACTGCAGCTTGTGGTTCCCCGGAATGGCTGCTGAAAGTCCGATAAGGGCATTCAATAAGCTGATTTTAACCAGTTATAGCACCTTGGGCGTTATAGCACAAAGCTAAAACTTTGGGGGCACCCTCTGCAGCCCAAAAGCAAACAAATTTGATTTGCTTTTGTCCTGATCAGCTGCAGGTCGAGATGACTTGATATTGGGCACTTGATGGTTCCTTTGAGGATGCGAGTTATGCGAGTTATCTTTATCTCGGGAGTGAAGGGGTTAAGCCAGGCGTGGTACCTGTCAAGTCCCGGCGGCTGGCGCGGCTCCAGCATCCTTCCCTGCGTCCCCGAGGTCTGCGTCTCCCTCGCAGCCCTTCCTTCGGCCCTATGCGCGCGTGCCGCCAGCCTCTCCAGGTTTAAGCTCCTACCGGCGGCGCGACGTCATCACGCCTCCACCGGGGTTTCCATGCACCACGTGATCTTGTTGGCCAATCAGATTGCAGGGCACGAGATTTAAACTTGCTTTTTGCCTTTTCTCATTGCCCTTTCGTGGTTTTGCTTGCCTGACCCTCAGTGCTTATTTCTTATACCACTGATTGATTTTTCTGTGTATCACCTGGCTTTTGGATATTGACCTGTGTATCTCTATACTCCCTTGACTCGGCTTTTGGAATTTGACTTAGTATTCTGTTGCATCTCTACGACCTGGGCTTGTGTTAGACCCCTCTGGTACCTCGTACTGTTTCTGGTTACCGCCTCATATTTTTCCATACTTACCTGTCTCCATACCAGCCACTCTAAGGACTGGTTTCTGTCCTCCTTGCTTGTTGTCCCTGCCTTTATAGGTTCACCTCTCGCTATTGCGTAACCCATCCACCTCAAGGACTGGTATCGCACCTAGGCTTAGGGTTACCTATTGTTACATATAGTACCAACCGTAGCACATCCTTGGATTTACGTGTGCTCGCCTGACAGTACCAGACAAAAGATAAAACAGAAACAAAGGGCAAGATACAAGAAGTGTAGTCCATTGTACAAGCTAAGCTCATGGAGTGGTGAAAATACACAGGTCAACAAGTCAAGCCAAGTCGGGGAGTAGAAAGTGTATGGATAGTCAGAAGAAGCCAGGTCTATGACGGGTAATCAAAGAACAGTCTGCTCAAAAGCAACATGCTAAAGGGTCTGACACCACGATTGTGGCTTCCATTCCGTCATTCATTGCCCTATCTTGTTTACCAGTGAGTGAATTCTCATTGGCTGTCGTTTCAGTGCGCCAAAATGTGTGTGCTTTGTGTGGTACGTATACACGTGCGTCAGATTTATGATGTGAATTTCGGGCCCCCCGTCTCGGTAGAATCACATGGGATCTGAGCGTCAACAGATGACACAGCGTCGCAGCAGCTGGCGTCTGAAACACTGGAGCATCGCGGCATAATTTCGGAGATGGGCCTCACTCAGAGACATGGACACACACAGGCCTATACGTGACAGTACGTGGCTTTATTTCATACAGCAGCACACTGGTTTTTTTTTTAGGCGCATATTATGTACTCCTTTGCTCTATATAGAGTTCATGTGCGTCTCGTTAGGTCATCTGCCCGCTCTTTCTGTTCTTCTTTTGTGGATTTCAGACATTTCTAATAGTGGAAGTTGTGTCTAATTTTCGGCTAAGAGGTTCTGACCTCAGAATACGCCTTATGTCCTTATGAACCATAGTTTCAATATTTTCCCGTCACTGTTTTCCGAGAGGTTTACCGTTTCTCACGTTCACTGTAGACACCCACGCCTTTGTTTGTAATTATATTGCTTATCTTTCCCAACAGCAATCATTATTTTGCTAATATTTTTCACGTGTCATGGTCTGAGTGATCGTTACAACACAGCATTTTCATGGCTTAATATTTATTAAAATTTACATGTACTTTACTAATTAACCCCTCTGGGTTTTCATCCATTTTTAGTCTAAGGCTAGCGTCAGACGTACCCAGTCATCACGTCCGTGTCGCCGCACAGTTGAACGTCCGTCGTAGCATTGATTTGTGATCAATAGAGACCAACACATGAAGTACGTGCACACTTTTATTTATTTTTTTCGTTTCGTTTGTTTCGGCTCGTTCGATTTTTAAAAGTTTTCGTTTCGGACCGTTTCGGCTCGTTTTTCGTATCGACTTTCATTTCGTGATATTGGAAATTTTCGGGCTTTCGGATCATCTGTTCTCGTCGTTTCAAAGGGTCTATTTCTTTTTGACTTAGACAAATGGTATTTCGGATGCTCCGGTATTTTGGTCGATACGTTAATTCTGCCGATTCCATACTTCGGATCGGCCTTATCGTTTTTTTAATGAAAGATCCTTTTTTTCTTATGACTATGCATTGCACAACTTTATTTATAAACTTTATATAATGGTATGAAAGTAAAAAAAAATGAACAAAACGATTTACCTCTGCAGAATAATGCAGCATATGAATCCTCACACTGCCGGGCAGCACCTCTACAGTATAATAATGCAGCATATGAATCCGCACACTGCCAGGCAGCACCTCTACAGTATAATAATGCAGCATATGAATCCTCACACTGCCGGGCAGCACCTTTACAGTATAATAATGCAGCATATGATTCCGCACACTGCCAGGCAGCACCTCTACAGTATAATAATGCAGCATATGATTCCGTACACTGCCGGGCAGCACCTCTACAGTATAATAATGCAGCATATGAGTCCTCACACTGCCGGGCAGCACCTCTACAGTATAATAATGCAGCATGTGATTCCGCACACTGCCGGGCAGCACCTCTACAGTATAATAATGCCGCATATGATTCCGCACACTGCCGGGCAGCACCTCTACAGTATAATAATGCAGCATGTGATTCCGCACACTGCCGGGCAGCACCTCTACAGTATAATAATGCCGCATATGATTCCGCACACTGCCGGGCAGCACCTCTACAGTATAATAAAGCAGCATATGATTCCGCACACTGCCGGGCAGCACCTCTACAGTATAATAATGCAGCATATGATTCCGCACACTGCCGGGCAGCACCTCTACAGTATAATAATGCAGCATATGATTCCGCACACTGCCGGCAGCACCTCTACAGTATAATAATGCAGCATATGATTCCGCACACTGCCGGGCAGCACCTCTACAGTATAATAATGCAGCATATGATTCCTCACACTGCCGGGCAGCACCTTTACAGTATAATAATGCAGCATATGATTCCGCACACTGCCGGGCAGCACCTCTACAGTATAATAAAGCAGCATATGATTCCGCACACTGCCGGGCAGCACCTCTACAGTATAATAAAGCAGCATATGATTCCGCACACTGCCGGGCAGCACCTCTACAGTATAATAATGCAGCATATGATTCCGCACACTGCGGGCAGCACCTCTACAGTATAATAATGCAGCATATGATTCCTCACACTGCCGGGCAGCACCTTTACAGTATAATAATGCAGCATATGATTCCGCACACTGCCGGGCAGCACCTCTACAGTATAATAAAGCAGCATATGATTCCGCACACTGCCGGGCAGCACCTCTACAGTATAATAATGCAGCATATGATTCCGCACACTGCCGGGCAGCACCTCTACAGTATAATAATGCAGCATATGATTCCTCACACACTGCCGGGCAGCACCTTTACAGTATAATAATGCAGCATATGATTCCGCACACTGCCGGGCAGCACCTCTACAGTATAATAAAGCAGCATATGATTCCGCACACTGCCGGGCCGCATCTCTACAGTATAATAAAGCAGCATATGATTCCGCACACTGCCGGGCAGCACCTTTACAGTATAATAATGCAGCATATGAATCCGCACACTGCGGGCAGCACCTCTATAGTATAATAATGCAGCATATGAATCCGCACACTGCCGGGCAGCACCTCTACAATATAATAATGCAGCATATGATTCCTCACACTGCCGGGCAGCACCTTTACAGTATAATAATGCAGCATATGAATCCGCACACTGCCGGGCAGCACCTCTACAGTATAATAATGCAGCATATGATTCCGCACACTGCCGGGCAGCACCTCTATAGTATAATAATGCAGCATATGAATCCGCACACTGCCGGGCAGCACCTCTACAATATAATAATGCAGCATATGATTCCTCACACTGCCGGGCAGCACCTTTACAGTATAATAATGCAGCATATGAATCCGCACACTGCCGGGCAGCACCTCTACAGTATAATAATGCAGCATATGATTCCGCACACTGCCGGGCAGCACCTCTATAGTATAATAATGCAGCATATGAATCCGCACACTGCCGGGCAGCACCTCTACAATATAATAATGCAGCATATGAATCCGCACACTGCCGGGCCGCATCTCTACAGTATAATAATGCAGCATATGATTCCGCACACTGCCGGGCAGCACCTCTACAATATAATAATGCAGCATATGATTCCTCACACTGCCGGGCAGCACCTTTACAGTATAATAATGCAGCATATGAATCCGCACACTGCCGGGCAGCACCTCTACAGTATAATAATGCAGCATATGATTCCGCACACTGCCGGGCAGCACCTCTACAGTATAATAATGCAGCATATGAATCCGCACACTGCCGGGCAGCACCTCTACAATATAATAATGCAGCATATGATTCCTCACACTGCCGGGCAGCACCTTTACAGTATAATAATGCAGCATATGAATCCGCACACTGCCGGGCAGCACCTCTACAGTATAATAATGCAGCATATGATTCCGCACACTGCCGGGCAGCACCTCTATAGTATAATAATGCAGCATATGAATCCGCACACTGCCGGGCAGCACCTCTACAATATAATAATGCAGCATATGAATCCGCACACTGCCGGGCCGCATCTCTACAGTATAATAATGCAGCATATGATTCCGCACACTGCCGGGCCGCATCTCTACAGTATAATAATGCAGCATGTGATTCCGCACACTGCCGGGCAGCACCTCTACAGTATAATAATGCAGCATATGATTCCGCACACTGCCGGGCAGCACCTTTACAGTATAATAATGCAACATATGATTCCGCACACTGCGGGCAGCACCTCTACAGTATAATAATGCAGCATATGAATCCTCACACTGCCGGGCAGCACCTTTACAGTATAATAATGCAACATATGATTCCGCACACTGCCGGGCAGCACCTCTACAGTATAATAATGCAGCATATGAATCCTCACACTGTCGGGCAGCACCTTTACAGTATAATAATGCAACATATGATTCCGCACACTGCCGGGCCGCATCTCTACAGTATAATTAATGCAGCATATCTGCACACTGCCGGGCATCACCTCTACAGTAAAATGATGCAACATATAATTCCACACACTGCCGGGCAGCACCTCTACAGTATAATAATGCAGCATATGAATCTGCACACTGCCAGGCAGCACCTGAATCCGCACACTGTGCGGAATCATATGCTGCATTATTATACTGTAGAGTACTGATGGGCTGAACACCCCATGTTCGGTTCGAATTCGAACATCCGAAAAAGTTCGAATTCGAATTCAAACACAATGTAAGTCAATGGGGCTCAAAAGTTTGAAAATTAACGTGCCCTCCAAGAGGGCATATATGCAAGATATTGGCCATAAAAGGTGTATGGGGGTCCGGGTACTGCCCTGGGGGACAGGAAACAATAGAAAAAAAAGTTTTATTTTTTTTTAAAAAAAAACAGTTTTTAACCCTTTCACTGCTGAGTGCTGAGGCATTTCATCGTTGTGCGCGGAGCTACTTTTTATCGCTTTCGCTCATGTTTAAATAAACACGATTTGAAGCCGTGGGAAATGTTTTAGCAACAAGGTGTGGGAAATGTTGAATCCAATAGGCTTCAATGTTAAAAAAGGTGTGGGAAATGTTGAATCCTATAGGCTTCAATGTTAAAAAGGTGTGGGAAATGTTGAATCCCATAGGCTTCAATGTTAAAGGTGTGGGAAATGTTGAATCCCATAAGCTTCAATGTTAAAAAAGGTGTGGGAAATGTTGAATCCATAGGCTTCATTGTTAAAGGTGTGGGATCTGTTGAATCCCATAGGCTTCAATGTTAAAAAAGGTGTGGGAAATGTTGAATCCCATAGGCTTCAATGTTAAAAAGGTGTGGGAAATGTTGAATCCCATAGGCTTCAATGTTAAAGGTGTGGGAAATGTTGAATCCCATAGGCTTCAATGTTAAAGGTGTGGGATCTGTTGAATCCCATAGGCTTCAATGTTAAAAAAGGTGTGGGAAATGTTGAATCCCATAGGCTTCATTGTTAAAGGTGTGGGATCTGTTGAATCCCATAGGCTTCAATGTTAAAAAAGGTGTGGGAAATGTTGAATCCCATAGGCTTCAATGCTAAAAATGGTGTGGGAAATGTTGAATCCCATAGGCTTCAATGTTAAAGGTGTTGGAAATGTTGAATCCCATAGGCTTTAATGTTAAAGGTGTGGGATCTGTTTAATCCCATAGGCTTCAATGTTAAAAAAGGTGTGGGAAATGTTGAATCCCATAGGCTTCATTGTTAAAGGTGTGGGATCTGTTGAATCCCATAGGCTTCAATGTTAAAAAAGGTGTGGGAAATGTTGAATCCCATAGGCTTCAATGTTAAAAAAGGTGTGGGAAATGTTGAATCCCATAGGCTTCAATGTTAAAAAGGTGTGGGAAATGTTGAATCCCATAGGCTTCAATGTTAAAGGTGTGGGAAATGTTGAATCCCATAGGCTTCAATGTTAAAGGTGTGGGATCTGTTGAATCCATAGGCTTCAATGTTAAAAAAGGTGTGGGAATGTTGAATCCCATAGGCTTCATTGTTAAAGGTGTGGGATCTGTTGAATCCCATAGGCTTCAATGTTAAAAAAGGTGTGGGAAATGTTGAATCCCATAGGCTTCAATGCTAAAAATGGTGTGGGAAATGTTGAATCCCATAGGCTTCAATGTTAAAGGTGTTGGAAATGTTGAATCCCATAGGCTTTAATGTTAAAGGTGTGGGATCTGTTTAATCCCATAGGCTTCAATGTTAAAAAAGGTGTGGGAAATGTTGAATCCCATAGGCTTCATTGTTAAAGGTGTGGGATCTGTTGAATCCCATAGGCTTCAATGTTAAAAAAGGTGTGGGAAATGTTGAATCCCATAGGCTTCAATGTTAAAAAAGGTGTGGGAAATGTTGAATCCCATAGGCTTCAATGTTAAAGGTGTGGGAAATGTTGATTCCCTTAGGCTTCAATGTTAAAAATATTCCCGTTTTAATTCAATATCTAATAAACCGTTGCATATAATATTCTGCAGTAAAGAGTCTCTTTACTTTTAAATTTTTTATGCATTTTTTCCCCAAACTTTCCTCGAACGGCCTGAAAAGTTTGACGTTCGCAAATTTTGGAACGGCCAATGCTCGAATCAAACTTCGAACTGATTCGAACCGGCAGCCCATCCCTACTGCCCGGCAGTGTGCGGAATCACAGGCTGCATTATTATACCGTAGAGGTGCTGCCCGGCAGTGTGCAGAATTATATGCTGCATTATTATTCTGTAGAGGTGCTGCCCGACAGTGTGCAGATTCATATGCTGCATTATTATACTGTAGAGGTGCTGCCCTGCAGTGTGCGGAATCATTTGCTGCATTATTATACTGTAGAGGTGCTGCCCGGCAGTGTGCGGAATCATATGCTGCATTATTATACTGTAGAGGTGCTGCCCTGCAGTGTGCGGAATCATATGCTGCATTATTATACTGTAGAGGTGCTGCCCGGCAGTGTGCGGAATCATATGCTGCATTATTATATTGTAGAGGTGCTGCCCGGCAGTGTGCGGAATCATATGCTGCATTATTATATTGTAGAGGTGCTGCCCGGCAGTGTGCGGAATCATATGCTGCATTATTATACTGTAGAGGTGCTGCCTGGCAGTGTGTGGAATCATATGCTGCATTATTATACTGTAGAGGTGCTGCCCGTCAGTGTGCGGAATCATATGCTGCATTATTATACTGTAGAGGTGCTGCCCGGCAGTGTGCGGATTCATATGCTGCATTATTATACTGTAGAGGTGCTGCCCGGCAGTGTGCGGAATCATATGCTGCATTATTATACTGTAGAGGTGCTGCCCGGCAGTGTGCGGATTCATATGCTGCATTATTATACTGTAGAGGTGCTGCCTGGCATAATAGTGATGACAAAACCTTGGCCCTGGACTTCATCCATGAGCGTGACCCACCCTGATTATGCAAACCCGCAGGGCCGCATTAAGATCTTTTTGGGCTGCTGCTAAGGATTTGTTTGAATCTTGTGGCATTTCGAGAAATGAAACTATATTTTATATTATTTTAAATTCTGTGCTTTGGGTTTTCCTGCATTTTGTCGCTCTTCAGTGATTCCAAGCGCAGCTGTCGGAACACGGTGTCAGTGCAGCTCCAACCCCTCGTGGTCTCGTGGGGGGTAGGGTTTCCAACTTTTCTTCAAGCCAAACCCGAACACTCAGGTGTTGGGCAGTAGTTTTTTTACACTATGTGTGCCAAAGTGCCAAGGAAAATTGGCAATGGAATGTTTGGCAGTCTAGTATTAAGGCACACTGACAGACTGGTATTAAGGCACACTGACAGACTGGTATTAAGGCACACTGACAGACTGGTATTAAGGCACACTGGTATGCATGTCAGACTGGGATCTCTCAAAGGTGGGTCCTAACCTCGTGCAACACGCAGTGAAACAATATAATATTAGTAAAAAACCAATGAAGTGCCCATTAAGGAGATAAAGCTCCAAACATTATGGGCTATATTCCAAAGTTGGTACTAACTTAACCAGAACTGTTGTAAACTTAGCAGAGCCATTCTAGTCTATGGGTGGTTAAGTTTACAACAGCTCTGGTTAAGTTGTTAGCACCAACTTTGTAATACTGCCCGTAGAGTACCTCCAAAAAGGTACTAAACATTTACCCCTTTCTCATATATTTGTAAGGTACCTGTTACTGTACACAGGCTTTATGTAAGCATGCAAACAGCAATTTTCCATTCTTTTGGCATTTTTGGAATGTTCATTGATATTTATGACATCAGGAACATCATAAATGTCCATCCTTCACCAGACCTGGACTGGGTATATGGCACAAAGGGCAAATGCCGCTCTGTTCTTTAGACAGATGATGTTGTGGGTTCTTTATTTATGATTTCAAAGGACTTTCCTTTTCTTTTACCCATAAGTACTTGGGTAGAAGCTGCTGACAGCCTCTGCCAGCTTGTTTCTTTAAATTATTTTTGCTATTTTAAGTTTTCTCCCTCGACGCACGATGCTCTTCCTCTTCAGCTAATGGACTTCCTAACCCAGAAGTCCCTGCAGCTTTCTAAAACAATTTGCAATCCTGTGCAACTTGTGTAGTGTAGGAAGCGCAAATTGCGCACCGCTAAGGAACTTGCACATTTATGTACACAAGCCTTGTAGCACCTGTGCAGAACGGGGTATCAGAGCTGCACATGCATGCGCAAATCCCATCCATTGGCTACCTCTGAGACTGCTCGCTAACACAGCTCTCTCAGAGGGTGACACGATACGCTCACTGCGTTCTGAGGTCATTAGTGACCGATCTGGTGTCCGTCAGCCCGAAAATTCAAAATCCCGACTGCTGGTGATGCTGGGGGGGGGGGGGGGTGAAGGAAAGTCCTTCTCTTCACCCCGTGATTCTGCCACATAAAGTGGGTAGGATGAGTAGAGTGACCCTTTAAACACAAGGATAGATTCGCTGTCAGTATTTTTGCCCAAAATGTGTGAAAATAAATAAGGCATCACATTAACCCAGGACATACTTGAAAAAAATCTCAATGTATCCTTCCTGTAAAATTATATATATATATATATATATATCTACAAGGGTTGTGGTGGAGGACAAAAAGTGAGATAAAAAGCCTCCACACTATAATAAGTGTGTTTATTATTGCAGAAGCCACCTGCACATCACAGAAATTCAAAGAATTGCATCCCAGAGCTCCTGTGCCACACTCCCCATATGCAGCAAGGAATTCTGGGTAGGATAATGACCTCTTTCTCACTTTTCTGCATCCTGGGTCTGTTATTACACAGAACCCTAAAATCAATGCTATGCCGCACCGTGGCTTTCTAGCAGAGATAAGGTAATGCAACTGGTCAAATTTAAGTAGAAGTGAAACTCTGTTAGAGCAATATACAGTAATGGCAACGTATGAACACGTTACAGGGACGTGCAGTCAAGGGTGGCAGCTGCCATTCCAGTAAATTAATTATTTATTTATTTTAGAAAGTTTTTTTACCAGGAAGGATACATTGAGATTTCGCTCATTTTCAAGTATGTCCTAGGTGGCGAGTATGTACCGTTGGGTGTCTTGCCCAAGGACACTTACTGGAGAGGTGCTCTTGCTAGAATCAAACTCATGTCTCCACAGTAGACATGTGCATTCGTTTTAGTACTAAAACGATTTAGTCAGAATTTTGGGATAATTTAGTTTTAGTATGACTCAAGAGAAACGAAACTGCTCAGTACAAAAAACGAAAGAAACTAAAATAAAATGCACTACATTTTAGTTTCAGTCCTTTTTGTGATATTACATTGAATGAAGGAGACCAGCAATGAAGAACGCAACATCGCAACATCCGAAGATCTGCACCCTCCACATGCCAATGCAGTACGATGTTCTATACAGAGAGGGGCATTAATTAATGCAGGAGGATGTTCTATACATTATACAGAGAGGGGTATTAATGCAGGAGGGTGTTATATACATTATACAGAGAAAGGTATAAATTGAGGAGGATGTTCTATACAGAGAGGGACATTAATTAATTCAGGAGGATGCTCTATATATTATACAGAGAGGGGTATTAATAATGCAGGTGGATGTTGTATACATTATACAGAGAGGGGTATTAATTAATGCAGGAGGATGTTCTAAACATTAAACAGAGAGGATCCTTTTTTTTCAGCCCTTTAAATCCAGTGGCTGTGAGCGCTGAGATCGGCTGCTTGTTACATTATCTCTCCGTACAATGTATCAGGCTCAGTTGTTACAGTAACTGACTGTAACAGTGCTCAGAGTTTCATTAAAACAAGGAAATAATATTGTTCTAACCTCTTATATATGAAAATATTATTTACTAGTTTTACTGAAACTCTGAGCGCTGTGATGAGCAGCAGTCAGTTACTGTAACAGCTTTGCCTGACACGGGGCAGTATTCCAATGTTGGTGCTAACTTAACCAGAGCTGTTGTAAACTGAAAACCTCCATTGGCTATAATGGCTCTGGGAAGTTTACAACAACTCTGGTTATGTTAGCACCAACTATGTAAGAACTATGTAAGAAACTATGGAGAAAAGTTACCAAGAAAGGCTTAATGATCTTAACATGTACAGCTTGGAAAAAAGACGAGACAGAGGAGATATGATAGAAACATTTAAATACGTAAAGGGAATCCACAAAGTAGAGGAAGGGAGTATATTTAAAAGGAAACAAAATAGCAAAACAAGAGGACATAGTCTTAGATTAGAGGGGCAAAGGTTTAAAAGTAACATCAGGAAGCATTATTTTACTGAGCGGGTGGTGGATACATGGAACAGTCTTCCAGTAGAAGTGGTAGAGGCCAAAACAGTAATTGAATTTAAGCAAGCATGGGATAGGCATAAGGCTATCCTAAACAAAAGATAAATCCAGGTAAAGTATCCATGTAATTGGGCAGACTAGATGGGCCGAAAGGTTCTTATCTGCCGACATTTTTCTATGTTTCTATGTTTCTATGTAATATGGCCCACATTGTGCTGAGAGTGAGAGATACTGTAACAAGCAGCGATCTCAGCCCTCTGAGGAGCCACTACAATAGTAATTGTATCCATTGGTTTTCGGATGAATGAATTTAGTTGTCATACAAAAGAACTGAAAACGAATTTCTTCAGTAACTAAATAAATTGCATTTTAGGACTAATCCATTAGTTCAAAACGAAATTTTGTGCTGTGCACATGTCTACTCCACAGGCTCTCTCCACGCAGAGCAGTGATGTTACCTCTACTCTTATCTGCCGACATTTTCTATGCTTCTATTTTTACTGAGAGGGTGGTGGATACATGGAACAGCCTTCCAGTTGAAGTGGTAGAGGCCAAAACAGTAATTGAATTTAAGCAGGCATGGGATAGGCATAAGGCTATCCTAAACAAAAGATAAATCCAGGTAAAGTATCCATGTAATTGGGCAGACTAGATGGGCCGAAAGGTTCTTATCTGCCGACATTTTCTATGTTTCTATGTTAATCCACCCAGCCGGTAAATTAATGCGGTCATTGTGCTGTAATGACATGTGTGATGTGTATATTTAAACTGTAAATTAAATTTTATTTATTGAAAAAAGTTCTCATACTCACCTGCTCCATGCTCCCTCGCTGTGCTTGCTTCTTCTCTCTGTCCTCCTGTGATGGGGTGTATATAAGGTTCCCTGAGGAAAGGGTTAACTTGACAGGATTGATCAGCCCATCAACACACACAATGGCTTGATGTTGTGATTGCTGGGGCTTTAAAAGAGACACGCCTATACAGGCACAGGAGGTTCATTTTTGGTGGATCTCCCCTCAGACAGACACAGCTCCTAAAGGCCTGTGATTTGAGGACACAATCTTTTGTTTTGTTACATTGATTGCTGGATAGAAGAGAAAGGTTTTTTTTCTTCTTTTGTTTATTTGGTTGAACCAAGCAGCTGTGCCTGTATACACCTGTGCTACAAGGAATAAAGATTGCTTGATGAAATACTTTCCCTGCTGTGGTGTTCACGTGACCAGGTCCACTCCATTACATTATGGTGGCAGCGGTGGGATCAATATAAACCGTGGAGTGGAGATGTGCCTGATTCACATTGGCAGTTGGTAAGAGTACCTCATTTGTGACATTTCCTGGGTGTGCGCAAAGTACAGGCAATCTGCACTAGGATTGTGTTTCTGTTTCTTAGGAAAATGGATTCTGACAAGCTGTTAAAGTGGATGATGGAACAGCAACAGCAACAGCAGAGGCAGCAACAGGAGTTCCAGCTTCAGCTACTACAGCAGATGCAATCCATCCAGAAACAGCAACATGCCCAGCAGCAACAACTACAGACTGAGACGCAGCAGCAACAGCAGGAGTTCCAAGTGGCACTTATACAGCAACTTCTGGAGTATACAAGGGAACAAGGTGCAACAGACGGTTCTTCTAAGGAGTCCTTCTCCCATGCCCTGACCAAGATGGGACCAGAGGATGATCCAGAAGCCTACCTGACTGCATTTGAGAGACTTGCAACCCTGGCCCAGTGGAAGAAAGGTACCTGGGTTATAAGACTGGCTCCCTTTTTAACCGGTGAAGTGCAGGCTGCTTATCAGTGTTTGGGGGAAGCCGAAGCAGGGGA
Source organism: Leptobrachium leishanense (assembly GCA_009667805.1). Lineage (NCBI taxonomy): Eukaryota > Metazoa > Chordata > Amphibia > Anura > Megophryidae > Leptobrachium > Leptobrachium leishanense. Next base: position 31,106 of record RXON01005239.1, read on the forward strand.
CTATGATATACTGAAATCTGCTATCCTGAATCGTCTTGGTCTTTCTGATGAATGTTATAGAAATAAATTCAGGAATAAGACATTTGTTTTGGGCACTCCCCCTAGGGCTTTTGCTCAGCAGCTTAAAGATTTGGCATATAAATGGTTAAAGCCTGCTACTCGCCCAGTCTCTGAAATTATGGATTTGTTAATCCTGGAACAATACATCAAACAGCTCCCAAAGGGTCTGTCCCAATGGGTTTCACGACACAAACGCAGTTCCTTGGATTATGCTGTCCAAATTTCAGAAGAGTTTCTGCAGGCAGAGGATACCCATGGGTATCAGGTTGCTCAAAAGCAAAATAAAAGAGAAAAGTGGGAAACATTAGGGAAGCAACCTTCTGTTTTAAATGCCCCTCTATCAGAGAGGGAGAAAGTCTCTAATGAGAACTCAACTCTAGCAAGTCCCTGGTCTAAGACCAGTACAGAAAGGCCTTCTGGCAATAAAGTGAGGGCTTTAAGCAATGATCAGGTACAAGAAAGGCAGCTGGTATGCTTTAAGTGTGGAGAAAGTGGGCATATCGCAAAATTTTGTTCCTCTGTGGACTCTATGGAGTGTGACTATGTTGGCCAGTGTTATGCAGTTAACTCTGAAGTGAATGACCTGGAAGCTTTTGTAGTCCCAGCATGGGTGAATGGCATAGAAGTCAGGGCCCTTGTTGATTCAGGTTGTAGGAGAACTCTGGTACAACAGGATCTTGTCAACTTCAGCTTCTTGGACTCCAAGAACCTGTGCTCATAATGTGCATACATGGCGATGTAAAATCCTACCCCTCAGCAAAAATTAACCTTCAGATAGATGGATATGCATCCCAGGTTGTTACAGGGGTGGCTGAAAAGTTGCCATACCCAGTGGTGGTTGGGAAAGATTGGGAACACTTTGGCAGAGTCCTCAAAGTTCAGGTCAAAGATGTGGAACTAAGAAAGGAAGAGGAATGCAGTGCAGACATAGGAAGACTCTTCCCTTTTAAGGACCCAGACTTGTTTTCTACAAGAGCTAGGGTTCATAAATCAAAAACACAAAGGAAACTGGAGAAAAGAGAATGGGCAGACATACAGGACGTGGAACATAAATGCCCTGTTCAGCAGGTGATAGCTGGGGAAGACATGGAACAGCAAGCAGGGGACCCTGGGGACCCTATACCTGAGTTGGGGACAAGTCCTAGGGATGTGCGAAAGTCACAGAAAAATGACCCCACACTGAGTGGAGCATACGACAGTCTGGCTGTTGCAAACGGACATGTTTTGGATGCACTCAAGCATAGTCAGTTCCCCCATTTTATGCTAAGGGATGAATTGCTATACAGAGTTTGCAAACACCCTAATACAGGAGACCTATGTGAGCAGATATTGGTACCAAAAGGCTATAGGAGACAACTGTTACAGCTGTCTCATTCTATTCCCCTTGCAGGGCATTTGGGGAGAGAGCAGACTCTGGCCCGTTTATTGTACAGGTTTTTCTGGCCGGGTGTATATAAGGAGGTAGAAAATTTTTGTAAGTCCTGCCCGGAATGTCAGCTAGTGGCTCCAAAGGAACAAGTCAAAGCACCACTTATACCGATACCATTAGTGGAACTGCCATTTGAAAGGATTGGGGTTGATCTAGTTGGTTCTCTTGAGAAAACTGCAGCAGGTAACCATCATATCTTGGTAATAGTTGATTATGCAACCCGGTACCCAGAGGCGATACCTCACCGGAATACCTCAGCCTCGACAATAGCCAATGAATTGATAAAGTTGTTCTCAAGAGTGGGTATTCCTAAAGAGATACTGACAGACCAGGGTACAAACTTCACTTCAAAGCTTATGAAGGAGGTTTGTGCTCTCCTAAACATAAAGTCCCTTAAAACGTCAGTCTACCACCCGCAAACGGATGGGTTGGTAGAGAGATTTAATGGCACGCTCAAAAAAATGTTGCGGAAATTCGTGGATGGGGAGAACAGAGACTGGGACAAATTGTTGCCATATCTGTTGTTTGCTATCCGTGAGGTTCTGCAGTCTTCAACTGGGTTTTCACCCTTTGAGTTGCTTTATGGGAGGAGACCTAGAGGCATACTTGACATAGTGAAGGAAGAGTGGGAGGCGCAGTCTAATTCAGACCAGAATATCCTACAGTACACTATGCAGTTGAGAGAGAGACTTAAAAGGGTCGGGCAATTTGCTGCTAGTAACTTAGAAACTGCCCAACAGGCGCAAGCTCTCAGCTATAACAGAAATGCAAAAGCCCGGGAGTTTAAGCCCGGAGATAGAGTGTTATTGCTTCTACCTAGTTCAGAAAGTAAGCTGTTGGCAAAATGGCAAGGGCCTTATGAGGTAATAAGAAGAACGGGGGATGTTGACTACGAAATCTTCCGCCCTGGACATAAAAAGGAAAAACAAATATATCATGTGTAGCGCTGTGTTTAAAAAGACTGTTCTGCTGCATTTATTTGAAATGGCCACCAGAGGGAGACAGAGACCATGGTAAGCATGCTGGACAAACACAGAAGATATTGGGACTACGTTTCCCGGCGTGCTTTGCAACAGAGACAGGAAGTGGGTGGGACAGAGACGCTGTACATCCTGAGCCTCGTGGAAAGCATGCTCAGAGTGAGCTGGGAGCTGGAAGGAGAAAGAAGCAGGCAGGGCTGTTCAGGATCGTGACCAGGCCAGAGTGCAGGGGCTACCTCGCTGGTACTGGGGGATCGGGACAGTGACCCTGCAGAGATCTGTCTACATCAAGCTGTGAGGTCTGAGGACAGAGATAGCTGGGAGAGTGCGCCAGGGAGTGCATGAGAGAGGACACAGTGCTGCAGAGCGGAACCGTGACTAGGCCGGAGCGCCAGTGTGGCCTATCAGGATTCTAGTGAGGTTATCCTGCCTTGCCAGAAGGAGCCTTACTTATCGACAGACATCACTCAAGCTGCTATCCAGACAAGCTGAGGACCTCGAGTAAGGAGTACCGCGAGTCCATTGGATGGGAGAGCAGGCGGTAGCTGGACAAGTCCGGGCCGGAGCACAGAAAGCCTGACCACCGATCCAGTAGCCGGTATCCCAGCGAGGAAACAGGCGGAGAGACGTCCTGGGTCAGCGGAGCCTTGGTGATCGGATGGGTGAGAGGCCTCCAAGGCCGGTTTTACAAAGCTCAAGAAAGCACGCTGTTGTTTATTTCTGAAACCCACAGGGCCCCAACTTGACTAGTCGAAGACATCGTTTAAGAGATTCACTGGCCAGTTGAATAGTACCCGGGTACCATAACACACACATACACTCACAGTTCGGGACTTAACCTGTTCGGGACTCACTCCCTAGTATCCGAGAAAGGGGCAAAGATTCGCATCTTATTTTGTTTTCTGCTGCGCGTTTCTCGAATTACGAAATATTGTATTCTCTTTCCGCTGCGCGTTTCTCGTAATTACGAAGCATTGTACTTTTCTGTTCGGTCGCGAAATTTTCAGAAATACGAAGTCTCGCATTTCTTTTTCCGCTGCGCGTTTACCGCGATACGAAATACTGTAAATATATCTACGAACACCGTGTCTCATTATATGCCTTTTACTTTAGTAAACTATATAATTTATAAAATCCACAACGGTGCTGGAGTATATTTATTCCCTAGTGCGGGGAGACTGACCCGTGGTTCATTTTCAGCGGCTCCTCCGGGAGTGAGCGCTACACATGTTAATCTGTTAAAACTCTGGAGAGGAAAACTTGTTTATTGCTCCCAGAGCGGATAGGCTAGACGTGGGGCCAGATGTACGTGAAATTCAGGAGAAATCGATGGGCTTGACTTTGGGAAAACAATTAAGTCCAGCCCAGCAAAAGGGAGCACAGCGGCTGCTGGAGGCCTTTACTGATGTGTTTTCTACACGTCCAGGAAATACACACTTAATTACACATCACATAAAGACGAAAAGTGATGAAGTTGTTAGATTGAGGCCATACTTGATACCAGAGAAATTGCGGAAGGTAGTACAAGAAGAAATAGAGAGCATGCTGAAGCTGGGGGTTATAGAGCCTTCAAACAGTGAGTGGTGCAGCCCAATAGTTCTTGTACCAAAACCCGATGGCTCGGTCAGGTTTTGCATTGATTTTAGGAAGGTAAATGCAATATCCAATTTCGATGCATATCCTATGCCACGAGTTGACGAAATGTTAAACCGACTGGGTAAAGCCAAATATATTACCACACTGGATTTAACCAAAGGCTATTGGCAAATCCCGTTAACAGAAGCGTCAAAAGAGAAAACAGCCTTTGTTACACCTGTAGGTCTGTTCCAATTCCGGGTGCTGCCATTTGGGCTTCATGGGGCCCCTGCGACGTTCCAGAGGCTCATGGATCATATTCTTACCCCTCACGAACAGTATGCTTCTGCCTATCTAGATGATGTGGTCATTTATAGCACTGATTAGAATGACCACCTTGACAAAGTGGCTGCGGTTTTGAGGTCAGCAGGTCTCACAGCAAACCCAGCGAAGTGTATACTAGGGAAAACAGAAACCAGATACTTGGGCTATGTTTTGGGCAATGGCCTTATTAAGCCTTTGCAAGACAAGGTTGCAGCACTGGCTAAAATGCCTGTTCCTACCAATAAGAAGCAGGTCAGGGCATTTCTTGGCTTGGCTGGGTACTACAGAAAATTTGTGCCACATTTTTCTACCCTGGTAGCCCCTTTAACGAACTTGACCAAAAACTCTGCTCCAAACAAAGTGATTTGGACTTCCGAATGTACCAAAGCATTTACCGAATTAAAACATACGCTGTGTGATCAGCCGGTGCTGCGAAGTCCTGATTTTGACAAAGAATTTGTACTACATACGGATGCCTCAGAGGTGGGCTTAGGGGCTGTATTGTCCCAAGAATTTGATAGAGCGGAACACCCCATCCTCTATTTAAGCAGGAAACTACTTCCCAGAGAGAGAGAAATTTTGCCGTGATAGAGAAGGAATGTTTAGCAGTGAAATGGGCTATTGACTCTCTGCGCTACTATCTGTTCGGCAGGCACTTTCTCCTTGTGACCGACCATGCTCCTCTACGTTGGCTTCACACCATGAAATCCAAGAATGCACGGCTCACTAGATGGTATTTGGAATTACAAACCTACTCCTTCAGTGTCCGGCATCGTCCCGGAAAGGAGCACCTGAATGCGGATTTCCTATCTAGGGATGTGTTTGGTGTGGGAGAGTGTGCCTGGGGGTCCACTCTAAGGGGGGAGGTGTGTGATGGGGTGTATATAAGGTTCCCTGAGGAGAGGGTTAACTTGACAGGATTGATCAGCCCATCAACACACACAATGGCTTGATGTTGTGATTGCTGGGGCTTTAAAAGAGACACGCCTATACAGGCACAGGAGGTTCATTTTTGGTGGATCTCCCCTCAGACAGACACAGCTCCTAAAGGCCTGTGATTTGATTACACAATCTTTTGTTTTGTTACATTGATTGCTGGATAGAAGAGAAAGGTTTTTTTTCTTCTTTTGTTTATTTGGTTGAACCAAGCAGCTGTGCCTGTATACACCTGTGCTACAAGGAATAAAGATTGCTTGATGAAATACTTTCCCTGCTGTGGTGTTCACGTGACCAGGTCCACTCCATTACACCTCCGCTTTTTTTTCTCCTGCACTTTCAGTTGCTGTGTGTGTGATTCACTACACAGACAGCAAGGGCAGCGCTGAGCCAGCCTAGCCTACGCAATTTGCGCATCTGAATGCTACACTAATTGCGAGGCTCAAGCTGGTTCTACGCTCTTTTGTGCCTCCAGGAGCAATGAGAGCAATTGAAAGCTTGAGCCAATGGGAAAGCTCCATTGGTCTCAAGCACTTCTTTTTAAAAAAAACAAAAAAAAAAAACGCCCCCCCCCCATGGGAGGCAGTGCTCCCCATGGATTGATTGACGCAGGACAGTCATGTGACTGTCCTCGTCAGTCGCGGGCAGGGCAGGCAGAGATCAGCAATCAGCATTGTATAGCGCCCTCTATTAGTCAGTATTGTAAGTGCATGCCCTTAGCTGAAAAAAAAGGATGCAAACTTTATAAATAGTGAAACTCTATTCTCCTATATAATGATAATCAAATGCATAAATTGCGACTGCGTAACCCTGTGTATATCCGGCTCTGATACTAGCCAGTGCCTCACCAGCCACTGACCTCACCGCACGTCACTGCGTTATACAGGTCGAAATGGACCGTGCTGAACAAAAAAGCCCACACATTACTCATTGGGGTTTTTTTTAGATCCTCATTCTGCAGAAAATATAAATTATTGCTTATTCTAAGGAGGAAACTCCTGCAGCAAAACCATATTCTAAATAAAGACTATAAATAACATTTCAGTGACCCGAATTTTTACTAGGCCTCCCATTCGGTATCACAGTGGCCCCTATGTTGAGGTGGCTGGTAAATAGGAGCTGTTAATGGTAATTATTGACATTGGCCAATAACCTTTAGTGGCTACGTGATACCGGTTATATTACAACTAATGACGAGTGTCATTGGAGAGCGGAAGGAACGTCTGTGAGAGTGGATGGTCCTTCCACTCGACTCCTGTCTGGCTGCCTCGCTGAGTGCAGTTAGTGCGCTCAGTGCTGCAAGGCTCAATCCTTCTATGGAGGATTGTGCTTTGCAGCTCCGTCAACACTCGTCCTAGTGCTTTGAAGGAGAGGGCTACTGCACGGACGCTGTTGCGTGCACAATTCGTGCACGGGCAACAGTGTGTGGCTGGCCTCGTCGCAGCGTCACAATGCTGTGATCGACGCCAGAAGGCACGTCAGTATGTGCGCTCATCTGACCCCCAGCCTGAGTCGTCGCGTTATTCGTTCAAGTCGTAATATGTGGGACCTGCTTTACAATCAGCAGTGGCATCGCAAACACCACTGGTATCACCCTGGACTCCATAGGATTCCATGGAGAGACTTGCATCTCTGCCCGATCCCGCTTTAGCAGCATCATATCTGGGCCTCAAAGAATTATACAGCCAGAGGAGGTAGTGGATAGTTCTGTCACGGTTAGGGTACTGTTGGAGACTGGACCTCGGGATGCGGAGATTGGAGTTCGAGGTGGAAAGGATGATGTAGGGTAGGAGGTATGAGGGTCGCTTGGTCGGTTGCGTATGCCAATGGTCAGGATTCCAGAAGGTAGAATGGTCGGGTACGAAAGCCAATGTCGGGGTGCCAGAAGGTAGAAAGGTCAGGTACGAAAGCCAATGTCGGGGTGCCAGAAGGTAGAAAGGTCAGGTACGAAAGCCAATGGTCAGTAACGAGTAAATCTGTAAGAAGGGAACTAAAGCACTCAGCTAGAAGACACTCAACTATCCAGCAAAGGACAAGTGTGCAGACTGTGTATTTATAGGGATTGTCAGAGCTCTGGGATTGCCCTCTGTAACAGGTGTGTCACTTGTGTCTGGGAGGGGTTCAGTAGTGGAAACCATAAGACCGGGTCTTGGGGGCGCGCGCGCGCCTATCCAGAAGCCCCGCCCCCGACAAGCCGCGAGAGACGCCAGAGCATGGCGGGACCGCCGGGTCCGCGCAGCGGACCGAGCCTCCCGGCCACCTGTACCCATCGGGAACGCCGAGGGAGACTGCCGGCCCCAGGAGGGTCTCCGAGGGGGACTCGGTCCGACGCCAGGACCGCCGGAACGCGCCGTGCAACCGCAGCTGCCTGCACTGTAACCCGGTGAGCGCAACGCCGTGACAGAACCCCCCCCCCAAGGCGCAAACTCCGGGGGCGCCGAGGACCCGGCTTAGCAGGGAAGGAAACATGAAATGACCGAACAAGGCGTGGGGCGTGAACGTTCGAGGAGGGAACCCAGGAATCCTCATCAGGCCCATAGCCCTTCCAATGGACGAGATATTCGAGCACCCCACGACGCCAACGAGAATCGAGGATGGCCCCAACCACGTACTCTTTGGCACCATCAACAAGAACAGGAGGAGGGGATGTGCGGGACCTGCCCGGGAAAGGGTTGGCATGGCACGGTTTAAGGAGGGAAATATGGACCACAGGATGAAACGAGTAGCGCGGTGGGAGACGAAGGCGAACAGCAACCATATTGACATGCTCCACAACAATAAATGGGCCGATGTAACGTGGTCCTAATTTACGTGAGGGACAGGAGAGCTGGAGAAAGCGAGTGGACAGCCAAACTTTTTGGCCCGGGAGATATGTAGGGGAGGTAGCACGGAATCGATCTGCATGTCGTTTGTACATGGCTTGGGAATAATGCAGGGCATCTTTGGCCTTGGCTAGACTGTCTGCTAGAAGACGGAGGCGTGTGGTGGCATCGGGAACAGAGGTGTAAGAGGGTAGTCCCGGAAACATGGCCGGGTGGTAACCATAGGTGAGAAAAAATGGAGAAAAAGTGGTGGACTCGTGTGTATGCGAGTTGTAGGAAAACTCCGCCATCGGAAGTAGTTCTAACCAGTTGTTCTGTTGATAAGATGAATAACAGCGTAAATAAGACTCAAGTGTTTGATTGGTTCGTTCTGTTTGCCCGTTAGACTGGGGATGGTATGAGGTGGATAGATCAACCGATATCTTAAGCGAGGAACAAAAAGCCTTCCAAAAATGTGATGTAAATTGGGTACCCCTGTCGGTGACTATGGAGGATGTATTATACCGTGGAGACGGAACACTTGGGCTATGAACAATGATGCGGTTTCTTTGGCCGTAGGTATTCTCACGGAAGGGACAAAATGGGCTAATTTGGTTAAACGATCCACTATGACCATGATGCAGGTATGTCCTGCAGAGGGGGGGGAGATCCACAATAAAATCCATGGTGACATGTGACCAAGGTGACTCAGGCACCGGGAGTGGTTGCAATAACCCTAAGGGTTTTTGTGGAAGGGTTTTGGTTCTGGCACAAACGTCACATGATTTGACATAGTCCCGAACATCTCGAGATAGTGAGGGCCACCAGAAATGACGGGATATTAATTTCCGTGTTTTTGTTCTTCCTGCGTGACCGGCCAGGGGGGAATCATGACATTGCTGCAGTATCTGGAGTTGTTTCTCCTTAGGTACTAGAATACGGTCTTTTGGTGGTGCGGTCGACGTAGGAGATGGAGCTTCGGTTTGTGCTATATCGTTCAGTAAACGTGAAGTGACTGAGAGAAACTGATGCGGTTGAAGAATGGTCTCCTCTGTTTTAACTTTTCCGGAATGATACTCATGTAGTCGGGACAAAGCGTCAGCTTTACCATTGCGTGATCCAGGACGGAATGTGAGATGGAATTGAAAAACGAGAGAAGAAGAGGGCCCACCTGGCCTGTCTGGGACGTAGCCGTTTTGACGTCTTCAAGTACTCGAGATTCTTGTGATCCGTATATATCGTTATGGGGTGCAGACACCCTTCCAGGATGTGTCTCCATTCCTCCAGTGCTTGTTTAATGGCCAGTAGCTCTTTATCCCCGATATCATAGTTACACTCCGCTGGGCTCATCTTTTTGGAAAAAAGGCTATCGGGTGCAAATTATTGGTTGTTGGGCAACGCTGGGAGAGGACGGCACCGGTAGCGTTATTGGAGGCGTCCACTTCCAGGTAATAGGCAAAAGACGGATTAGGGTGAGAGAGGATGGGTGCCGAACAGAACCGTTCTCGTAAATCGTTAAAGGCTTTGGTAGCATTCGTGGACCATGGAAAGGAACAGTAGACTTGGTAAGAGCTGTTAAAGGTTGGGCGATTCGACTGAAGTTGCGAATGAATTTTGCGATAAAAATTGGCAAAACCCAAAAAACGTTGTACCTGTTTTCTGTTGAGTGGTATAGGCCAGTGTTTGATGGCTTGTGTTTTCTTGTCATCCATGGCAATGGTACCGGGTCGAATGTGAAAAATTCTATTATTCATTATAATTACCATAAACCTTTTCCAAGTTTCTTCTTATATATCAAAACCAAAAAAAGAGCTGCGCTACGCCATGGCGGAGACCCCCAAAAAGAATCAACCACAAAACTGTATTGGTCTTTCTCAGAAGTCTAGCTTTCCTCCTTAAGCCAGATCTATTTATTAAAATACACAGAATTTATAGCCAATCAGTGTACAGATACATTACAACATCAAAGTTTAGCCACTCAGTTAAAGTACACCATATATGGTTCAACGAGACCCTCTTCCCCTCTTCCCGCTTCTGCGCACATTTTCCTGCACTGAACATAACAGGAAATCGGCCACAGCTCGTATCCTATAGAAGGAAGAACGGTCTATACAGTATTGACACAAACAAAATGGAGGGGGGGAATTTCACAGCCCATTTATAAGAACCGGCTTTTTTAAGACTAAATATTTATTATATTTACAGGAAATTAAAATCTAACAATTCTTTCCTTTGATCACATATCACCTGTGATCATCTAAAAGATAAACCAAACTTAGACAATTAAACCTGGGCTACAGTGTCCTTGCCTAAGACCTTTAGATCATTCTAGATGCTCAGATGGGAAGAAAAAAATTCTGGGTATTTACTCCTAAAATACCTCAATACCTTTTATAATGTACAAAAGGGATTCCCCAAGGAGGCCCTTTATGAGCATAAAATACACTTATCTATCTAGATTCACTCTTCCAGCGAACCACTTGGAGCGTAGGCAAAAATACCTAATCTAGACCTTAAATAACTATTTATTCCCATTTCCCAAAATATAATTCACCGAACAAGAAAAGTATAATAACTTGAAGGTAAAAGTTCATTTATCTAATAAATCAACATGAGTCAGATCTATATCTGTGTGTTTTCCTATGTTCAGCTTCACTCCTCAAAACGCATATACACCTGCATTCATACACACATTCAAGAAATACATTCTCATTTGCACAAAATAAATCCTTTCTCACACTTATCTAGGGGATTAAAATAAAAAAATAATATTCCATAATCTAATACCATAGTCCACAGTGCGAGATCAGGGTGTGGTCTTTTTTTCAACATCCCAGCTTGAGACGCATAATCATTGAATGTCATCAGAGCTCCCACCATAGGGACTCCTGAACAAGCTGTCTCTTTGCGCTGGTTGCTTATTACCTGTGACCTTTGACCTTGACACAAAATGTCCATGATTCGTTCCATATGCAGTCATTGTGACTGTCAGGTTTCTTGATGATGTGATATGGTTTTAGCAACAATAAAGAAAAGAAAAAGAAAAAGAAAATATGGTATACCCCGCTAATCATATACATCCATTCATTCATTGTCACTCTCAAATGCACGAAAACAATAAAAATGTTAATTTACACAAGAAGAGACACAGATAATAAATTTCAAAATGTCCCCGCGAAGCCTGTCGGCCTCACGCAATAAAAAAATTATACTACTTCTGACTCATTGTTAGAGAAAAATATATATATACGCAACTTTGGCTCAAAAGGGAAATAGCCGAAGTGCATATTCCACCCTTTTATTAAATATAATTGTTTTTTTTTTTTTTCTTTAATTACTATCCTATTCAGTCTTGTTCGGTGTTGTGAAACAAACCTGGCGTTTATAAAACACACCAATCCTCAAATGAAATAAAAAAATAAAAACCGCATTAATTTTA
>RXON01005240.1:0-29011 GCA_009667805.1 Leptobrachium leishanense
TTTCATTATAAATGTTATGTTATATTTGTCTGACCTACACGTGCCTCTTTGATTTAATTGTAAGCAAGATGACTGAATGATCAAAATCAATGTCAAACTGGCCAAAACACTCAATTTCAGTGGGGGTTGAATAATTTTGAACACAACTGTAAGAATGCATTGTCTAGTCTTTGCGGACCGGTTATCTGTTTCTATCTGACTAGTTTGTAGTCTGCTGTCTGTAGGTAAAGTAATTAGTTTTCGGATTGTCCAGCCGTGTTAAAAATGTTAAATAATGTTTACTGTAACGGTCTTATCCAACTGACCTAATGGAATTAGATTTATCATTCCAAGAAGTCTATGTTTGTGCAATTGTATGTCAGAATAATTGGGTCCCACGGGAAGAGGTTAGTTTGTATATGCAAATGACCCCTGTGTAACCGTATAAATCTATGTGTCCCTGATTAAAAGTGAATTCCATTTCTACCCTGAAAGACCTCCAGATCTAAAACCTTGTTTTATTTCTGGGGGATGCTAGAAGGCTCTATGTGTCCCGGTCCTTGAGCTACATCTGAGGACTGGAGGAAGGCATGGGAGTCCGCCTGGGTCAAAATGGGACAGACTGAACATCTTTATTGAATATAAACAGTCCTAGGAGGGGCCTAAAAAGGAAACCAATGGGGAGTTACACCCTGGCGCCCTCCCAGCCTCAAGTGAACCAGACATGTCCAGACATGAAGCAATATGGTGGCATGTAACCACAGACTGAGCATCAGACTGCCTGAATACATTAGGTAACAGAGGACAAGTTACATAAGTAGTCAATCAATGACCACCCTGTGATTATATAAACCATTTTAACAGTAATCAGATAATGGGCAGTGTTTGCCTGACAAGACAGATTAACAGAGACCACTCAAACAAACACAGATAATCACGCATTCCTTAGCCAGCAATCCTATCAGCAGAGAGCAACAGATAGACAATAACATTATTCATACATAACACAAACACTCTGCACACAAGAGAGGGCAAGAAAATGATAGAGAACATCAGGCCAGCACCCCCTAAATACATCTCCAGGCACCCTGTCAGGTATATTACACAGAAAAGGCGAATTTAAAATGGATGTTTGTAGCCATTTTGTTTTAAAGACAGTTTTTCTTTCAAAATATTCTCTAGGTTTAGAAATGAACAAGATTTTTTTTACAAAGTTCATTCCTGGGTTAAGAAGTCCCAGACATGAAGGAACCTAGAATGAATGTGAGATAATGTTAAGACGTGTCATAAGTAAATTTATTGGTCTATTCTAAATTTTTAAAACAAAAGAGATTTTGTTTCTTTTGGGTATAGGAATAAGAGTTAAAGCATTCTGTAATATAGAATTATATTCACAAAATATATGTTTATAATCAAGGTATATTTTATTATAATTACAGTTTGAAATATATACTTTCTACAATATTTTGGAGTATATAATTGGTAAATAATAAAAATTACTAAAGAATAGATTCTGTGAGTTAACCAGGAAGAATTTAGCTGATAAGGCTCTTAGCAACCAAAAGGGAGGAGAGCTATAAATCTCAAGAAGAGACAGTCTAGAGACTGAAGACAAGGGTCTTTGTTAAGCTAAGTCTGACCTTTTGACCCTAAGATAAGATATTAAAAAAATTAATGGAATTAATATAAGAAGTGCAATACTGCCCTCTACAGGATAGTAAAAATAATGATTTATATTATCATTAATATTAACTGTGTGGCTATAATAAGCGGGAAAAAGTTTTTGGTAAGTCAGAGATGTCAGCAGAGAGGCTCACATCGCCATGCACTCAGAATTCATTTACATGACACTCTGAAGTCAGTCAGAGATTGCAGCCATCGGGACGCATCGCAATGCACTCAGACGTCATACACATGACCGTCTGAACAGTCAGAGATTTCAACAGACAGAGACTCACATCAGACTCACATCGCATGCACTCAGACATTCATTATACATGACACTCTGAAGTCAGTCAGAGATTGCAGCCATCGGACGCATCGCAATGCACTCAGACATCCATTACATATGACACTCTGAGAACGAGCAGACTCACACCACGATGCACTCAGATCCCAAGACATGAGGCAATTAATATTCTCACCAAATCTCTAACTCACATGCATTGATTATCTAATATCGATAATTTTCACATATTCCAAAACAAAGCATCACTTAGAAAATTCCAAGGCAGACTCATCAACATCCAAATTGGACAGGTAATGTATGAAATAAGGAATTAATGTAAAAATATATTTGTAGAGATTTTTGCAACGTAGACTGAGACTTCTCGGATAAGGTTAAAATCCAAATTCTAAGTAATTCTATTCTGCAGATAGAAATATGAAGAAGTGGATATAAGGATTTATTCCTAAAGAAATGTTGCAAGATTGATACCATATATATATTGAATTTGGAAATTACTGTGATTAAAATTAATGAGCAAGGAATTATATAACTACAAAATAAAAAGCAAAAGATTAGAAGTTTAATTCTCGAGATTAGGGGAGGATTCACTAAATAAGTTTTTATTACTTATTATTAAATTAGCTCATCTTTTGTTGATCCATGTAGCAGAGATATATATATATATCTATAAGAGCTGGCTGGTTAAACATTGTTTGCTGGGAAATGCATGTTGTATTAAGCAGAAATGTTTATTAACCATTTGTGTATTAGTTACTACACCGGAGATACATATATTGTGAAGCTAGTTTTTATATGCTGATGGAGTGTGGTTTATAAATTGTTGTTTATGATATGAGATTTGAAATTCTTTTGTATACGTAATAAATATATATATATTTTTATCCGATTATTGATTATTGTATTTTTTAAAGCAAAACACAGACAAAAGAATTCAGGATAATTTCTAAGAGATATAGACGATTGATATTTGTGTCTCGTATAAGTTTCTTATGAAATAATAATCCCTGATATATTGGAGGCGACTGCCGAGGAAGGTCCAGTAAGTCCAATATAGACATATTGGAGGCTTGGCTGATAAATCCAATATATACAAACGTGTTGTATTCACGTGCAGAGATTATATCCGACAAATTGGAGGCACTGGTCCGAGATTGTAGTTTTTGTTTGGAATATAATTGTCAGTAATTGTCTGATTAGACAGAGATAAAATATATATATATATATTTTGATACCTTGTTGTATTTTGACTTGTGGTTTTTACGGTTATCTACTAAACAGTGTAAAAATGTCAGAGTCAGAATCTGAGACTCAGGAAGATGTAGAGATACATACTAATCAAATAATATTGATAGATGTTATGTCTTATCTAAAGGACAAGTTACACGTCACAGACGATTTATTTGAATGGATAAAAGAATTGACAATCAAATATATCGAATTATATTGATTCAATCTGGTCAGATCAATCAAATTTTCTTGAGTGTTTGCGAAAGATAAGTGCAGCCACAAATAAAAAGGACAAAGAAATGTTTGCTTTAAAAATTGTGCCTGAATGCATATACTTGATCGCAGAAATGAACAAGAGATTGAATGATGACAAAGAAACCAGAGACAGATTAGAAAATAAAAATTGTGACTTGCATGAAACCGTAAATAAATTAAAAGATGAGTCAGAACGAATGATAATGGAATTAAAAGTGTGTGCAAAGGAAAAAGATCAAATGCAAGATGAGATTGCTCAATTATCCAAATTAAATAAGGAGCTAAACAAACAATTGGCGAGAATGAAACGCGAACATGAGAAATTCGCTGATGAGTTACGTCAGGTTGAAACTGATGTTCGAAGGGTTAAAGATTCTTCGTTAGAGAAGTTCCCTTTGAAAGCTCTAAGCCATACATCACTGATAAGACCTGATGACGGCTCTGTTTATCTGAAAAGCCAGAATGAGCAGAGCGAATGTGAAATGAAACTAAATCTCATGATGAAAAAAGAGTAAAACCCTTACAAAGGAGTATTTCAAATCACATCACTCTAGCCAGCCACAGCCTATTAAGAAATATCATAAAGTGAATGATTTAACGAAAATTATTAATTTCCTCAAAACCTCAGTAGGTATTTTTGATGTTAAGGCATCATCAAGAATAATAAATCATTTATCGATGTTTGAAGAAGCTGTGGAAATAATGGGATAGATTCAGATGCTCAGAAAATTGAGTTGATCCCATGGGTCTTTGAAAGTAAACATAGGTATTTTTTTCAGTCTTTGAAAGAATCTGGTATAAGGAAATGGAGTAAAGTAGTTTCTGAGGTCAAATCTGAATTTGGGCCTCACCGTACCAATCTAGCTGCGAAAAGAGCAATTTTAACTCTAAAATGCAGACCTAATCAAAGCCCCCGTGAATTTCTGTCAGTCCTTAAAAATGCGTACAGCTTGGCTGAAAGAAACCCAGATTTTGAAAACCCTGAATTTATCCAATTATTTTATGACGCATTGCCAAATAAAATAAAGGTTATTTTGGCAAGAGATTATGACCGAGAAATGGTTTGGATTGGGTACTAAAAGAAAGTATGACCCTATTTACTGTATTTGAATATAGTGAAGAAACTCAGGGGAAAAGAGTGAAAAACTCACCTGAGGAAATAGCGGAAATTCACGCTAAAAAGGGCGATTATTAAAAAGAGTTATGCGGAAATATTGCGTGACTCCATACCCCAAAGGGAAAAATCCAAGCCAGATCAGGAAAGAGGGTTTGCCAGAGAAAATTCAGGAAGTAAATTTCAATCTAGGAAGCAATGGGTACCTAGAAGTCAGTGGGTTAAATCAAGGGAAAATGTACCTAGACAGGAAGCAACCAGAGGTAAGACTGAATCTGATGAGTCTGATAATGCGCAAGCTTCGTCCCAAGGACGAATAGAAAGCGGAGATATAATGTACGCCAGCGTATTGGTCAAATGCAGGAAAATTTCCGTGTGCTGACAGAAAAACTGGATCAGATCACTCAGTTAATGACTGGAAATAACCTGGTCAGGTTGTAAGCGATGCAACACCTGCAGCCCCACCCAACCAGTGACTAGATGATGTTTCTGATGAAGTAACCAGTATCCATGACAATTTACCAGAAAGTGATGATGAAATGATTAATACAAATGTTTGTATGGTTGACGATTTAAACCCTTCCCTGCAAAGAGAAGGAAAATGTATTTTATCTCCCCAGACTAAGTGCGAGCAAGCTGAGAAGACTGGATCCGAAATGGACAGCACAGCTGCCAAAAGCACGTTTGAGAGAGCAAAATCAGTTGGTAAAATCTGTACAAAACCTAATTTCATATCTCACTCTAAATTTCTCTGTAAATTGCATAGCATTGAAGACCGATATTATGTGAATGTAGAATTACAAGATAATTTACCACATATTCCGTCCTTGCTAGACACTGGAAGCCAAGTTACGTTAATATCAGCACATTATTTTGAACAGGTCCAAGAACTGTCCTCCAGGAAGCCTAGATTAGATAAATCTAATGCTAATCTAGTGAGTGTGAGTGGCACATCTCTGAAAGTTCTGGGCACGGCTAAATTGGATTTTAAATTGGGGAATAAAGTAATTCGGCATCCAACACTTGTTGTGGATCTGCCCCAAAATCGCCTAATTATTGGAATGGACCTTCTCAAAAGGTTAAAATCCAATCATTGATTTTATCAATGAGGTTATTTGGTCCCAAGTAAATGTTCCAATCAGCTATGATAGATCCCAATCCCATCACACTCAGCGTAACTGCCACGTGATTGAGGAAAGGCCGGATTCTATTGAAGTCCACTTCAGAAATAGCCAGACACCTGATATCTCTTTCTTAAGGCCAAAGCCCCTGACTACAGGAGAGCAGGAGGATAACACCATATGTGTTCCCCCTGAGAGAATTCGAGATATATGTCTGGAAGATGACGTGCTAATTATTCACCTCCACAAAAGGGAAACAGAACCAAATGGGCATAGTGACCATTCTCAGTTCTTAACTGAAATAGAGAAGATAAATGAAGAGGTATTTTTCCCTATACGTGTAAATAGTTTAGCTGGAGAAAACATGGCTAGGCTAGATTTGCGCCAGGAAAATAGCTATATTAGCAAGAAGATGCTAAATAAAATAGCTGACCCTGAAGTGATCAGATACCCAGATCCACAAAATGAGTGGGTAACAGATCTAGATAATGATGGAGACAGTCATAATGTTATTGGAAAAAGTTATGTTATATATTTCTAGGAGAAATAAAACTGCCAAGCTCAATTGTATGATTGTCATTCTAGATTATCTCAGGATATGTGAAGATGGACCAACAGAAGACACTGAACTGGTATCATGTGAAGTGATGTTTTAATTAACATGTGATCCTTCTTCCCAGCATTCAGATGTTTAACTCAAGCTAGTAGACTAGATCCGTACGGTTAATTAAATTTAAATCAGAGAGAGTATCTATAGGGAAATTGAGTGAAATCGCTAGTCTATGAATGGTTATTTATACTCTTTCTTTCAACAGAAATTGAGATAAATGGTTAATCCGAACTGCGACGCTTAATCCGCAAAGATGAATCGGACCATCAAAGATTGCGACTATCTGGAAATTCTACGGTTTTCCGCACAATTCCAAGGAGAATGCTCAAGTCCCATGCGCATCAAGCTCATGCAAGCCTGAAAGACATGCGGGATACAGCCAGGATACCGTTGATTGCTATGTACAAGAACCACCGAAAGAAAAGATTTGCTGCATATTTTATTGCAACCGCTGTTTGATACAGAAAAAGAAGCAAATGTTTACCGGAAGAATCTGGTACAAAACAAGAGAGTGTTCATACCCACACCAGTGATTCTCGTGAAAGTTTCTAAAGAATCAAGAGTTGTTATCGAGAAGTTATTTTTATAAATGAAGTCTGGTATGACGAGAACAAATCGTTGTCGTATTCCAAGGGCAAGAGATACCCATGAATCCAGATTTGAAATCTTTGCTAAAGAACTAGCATGACCATACTATTGAACTTCTAATAAAAAGATAATCTAACAATTTATGCTCCAATGTATTCACAGATTGATCATCAATTGCTATCTGCTTATAACGGGCCGAAGATTACAGAGATTGTGATTTGTATAGTAATTATGTTTCTAACAGTCTGGATGATTGTACTAACAAAGAAAGTACGTACATTGAAGTTTAAAAACACTGCATCTTCAATTATTAAATGGATGAAAGAAGAAAGACGTGTCGCGAAAGGCGGAGACCTAGCCTAATTGGTAAAGGGGGGAGATAATGTATGTTTTCCTGAAATTTATTGATTGGTCAATAAATAAATATCCAAGAAACCAAAGGGGGGTTATGTCAGGTATATTACACAGAAAAGGCGAATTTAAAATGGATGTTTGTAGCCATTTTGTTTTAAAGACAGTTTTTCTTTCAAAATATTCTCTAGGTTTAGAAATGAACAAGATTTTTTTTACAAAGTTCATTCCTGGGTTAAGAAGTCCCAGACATGAAGGAACCTAGAATGAATGTGAGATAATGTTAAGACGTGTCATAAGTAAATTTATTGGTCTATTCTAAATTTTTAAAACAAAAGAGATTTTGTTTCTTTTGGGTATAGGAATAAGAGTTAAAGCATTCTGTAATATAGAATTATATTCACAAAATATATGTTTATAATCAAGGTATATTTTATTATAATTACAGTTTGAAATATATACTCCAAAATATTGTAGAAAGTATATAATTGTAAATAATAAAAATTACTAAAGAATAGATTCTGTGAGTTAACCAGAAGAATTTAGCTGATAAGGCTCTTAGCAACCAAAAGGGAGGAGAGCTATAAATCTCAAGAAGAGACAGTCTAGAGACTGAAGACAAGGGTCTTTGTTAAGCTAAGTCTGACCTTTTGACCCTAAGATAAGATATTAAAAAGAATTAATGGAATTAATATAAGAAGTGCAATACTGCCCTCTACAGGATAGTAAAAATAATGATTTATATTATCATTAATATTAACTGTGTGGCTATAATAAGCGGGAAAAAGTTTTTGGTAAGTCAGTCAGAGATGTCAGCAGAGAGGCTCACATCGCCATGCACTCAGACATTCATTATACATGACACTCTGAGTCAGTCAGAGATTGCCAGCCATCGGACGCATCGCAATGCACTCAGACATCCATTACATATGACACTCTGAGGAACGAGCAGACTCACACCACGATGCACTCAGATCCCAAGACATGAGGCAATTAATATTCTCACCAAATCTCTAACTCACATGCATTGATTATCTAATATCGATAATTTTCACATATTCCAAAACAAAGCATCACTTAGAAAATTCCAAGGCAGACTCATCAACATCCAAATTGGACAGGTAATGTATGAAATAAGGAAATAATGTAAAAATATATTTGTAGAGATTTTTGCAACGTAGACTAAGACTTCTCGGATAAGGTTAAAATCCAAATTCTAAGTAATTCTATTCTGCAGATGGAAATATGAAGAAGTGGATATAAGGATTTATTCCTAAAGAAATGTTGCAAGATTGATACCAATATATATATTGAATTTGGAAATTACTGTGATTAAAATTAATGAGCAAGGAATTCTATAACTACAAAATAAAAAGCAAAAGATTAGAAGTTTAATTCTCGAGATTAGGGGAGGATTCACTAAATAAGTTTTTATTACTTATCAAATTAGCTCATCTTTTGTTGATCCATGTAGCATAGAGATATATATATATCTATAAGAGCTGGCTGGTTAAACATTGTTTGCTGGGAATTGCATGTTGTATTAAGCAGAAATGTTTATTAACCATTGGTGTATTAGTTACTAACCGGAGATACATATATTGTGAAGCTAGTTTTTATATGCTGATGGAGTGTGGTTTATAAATTGTTGTTTATGATATGAGATTTGAAATTCTTTTGTATACGTAATAAATATATATATATTTTTATCCGATTATTGATTATTGTATTTTTTAAAGCAAAACACAGACAATTAAAAGAATTCAGGATAATTTCTAAGAGATATAGACGATTGATATTTGTGTCTCGTATAAGTTTCTTATGAAATAATAATCCCTGATATATTGGAGGCGACTGCCGAGGTAGGTCCAGTAAGTCCAATATAGACATATTGGAGGCTTGGCTGATAAATCCAATATATACAAACGTGTTGTATTCACGTGCAGAGATTATATCCGACAACCCCAAGTCCAAAGTGACATGTCACATCTCCAAAATGGCATTTACTGGGACCTGTGCCTTTAGCCAGAGAGGCTCACATTGGCCAAGTCAGGGATAAACTGTACCTTCACACTTGCTGGGCAGATGCACCCATTCCCCGTCAGCTGATTCGGCCATCTGCATGGTGAGAGGGAGAAGGAGCAGCACGAGAAACCACATCCTGAGCCGTGAGCCCTGCAAGAATCTGAGGTCACATGGCAGCAGGTTATACGTAATATCTTGAGAGGAAAAACAAATCTCAAAGAGAGACAACAGCAACGACGCAAGCACACCAAAAACCAAGCACTCACACCGCAATGAAACAAGCAAACCACAATCCAAGCACTCACAGTAGGGCTGTGCAATATTGACAAAATAATCATATTGCGATTTCTTGAATGAATATTGCGATTGCGATTTTATTTGCGATTTAGCCAATTGTTTTTGCTTTTTCAAACATGCTACATACATTCTAAATGTATTCAGTATTCAGCACATGGATACTGCCCCAGCACATGGAAATACTGCCCCAGCACATGGATATACTGCCCCAGCACATGGATATACTGCCCCAGCACATGGATATACTGCCCCAGCACATGGATATACTGCCCCAGCACATGGAAATACTGCCCCAGCACATGGATATACTGCCCCAGCACATGGATATACTGCCCCAGCACATGGATATACTGCCCCAGCACATGGATATACTGCCCCAGCACATGGATGTACTGCCCCAGCACATGGAAGTACTGCCCCAGCACATGGATGTACTGCCCCAGCACATGGATGTACTGCCCCAGCACATGGATGTACTGCCCCAGCACATGGATGTACTGCCCCAGCACATGGATGTACTGCCCCAGCACATGGATGTACTGCCCCAGCACATGGATGTACTGCCCCAGCACATGGATGTACTGCCCCAGCACATGGATGTACTGCCCCAGCACATGGATGTACTGCCCAGCACATGGATGTACTGCCCCAGCACATGGATGTACTGCCCCAGGACATGGATGTACTGCCCCAGGACATGGATGTACTGCCCCAGGACATGGATATACTGCCCCAGCTCACCTCTGTGCGCCACGTGTTCGGCTCCCTGTTAACTTCCGGCGGCATGGAGCTTGGGCGCTCGCCTGGGGGAACCATGTGACGAGCCGCGAGAACACAGCTCGTTACGTGGTTCCCCCTGCGAGCGCCCAAAGCACCATGCCGCCGGAAGTTAACAGGGAGCAGAAAATTGCAGCCTTATGCGATTTAGAAATTGCAGAGTCAGAAATCGCGATTCGATTGCGATTGCAATTAATTGCACAGCCCTAACTCACAGCAACGAGAAAAGCACACCACAAACCAAGCACTCACCCAGCAACGAGACAAGCACTCACCCAGCAACGAGACAAGCACTCACCCAGCAACGAGACAAGCACTCACCCAGCAACGAGACAAGCACTCACCCAGCAACGAGACAAGCACTCACCCAGCAACGAGACAAGCACACCAAACCAAGCACACAGTAACGAGACAAGCACACCACAAACTAAGCACTCACAAAGCAACAAGACAAGCACACCACAAACCAAGCACTCACACGAGACAAGCACAAAACAAACCACTCACACAACGAGACAAGCACACCACAAACCAAGCTCTCACACAGCAAAGAGACAAGCACACCACAAACCAAGCACTCACACAGCAACGAGACAAGCACACTGACGGGACGGCCGCCACAGGATTTATTTAGTTTAATTTCATTCTTATTTTGTTATATTTCGTTTACCCTTTATTTATAGGAACTAATTCCCTTGTTAGATTTAGTGTAAAACTGTTGCTAGACTTCTAATTAATCATGTTTTTCCCCTGCACCATCCTGCTAGTAACCATGGAGTACATGCTTGCTACAATGTATCAGTCACTGATGTAGCGCTCCACGCTTCAAACTCCAGGATACTTTATGCTCAGTTATATTGTGTGGTTTTAAATGTATTGTAAATTGCTCATTTTTAGTCTTAAATAGACTTATATTTCTTTAGGTAAATGTGGTTTTTTTAAAGAGGATACCTGCTGCTAGTGGCAAATGCTTTCCTTCCTATAGAATGTACAATAGGTTTGAGTGACTTGTGGATTATGCAAAAGTGCCTTCTCTTTGGATATCTGTTATCTGTTTACATGTCTTAAAGGTTGAGAGTCACATGGTCTCAGCCACCCACTATCTGATTCCCTTTACAATGGGTTATGTAAATCACTGTATGTGGTCACTGTGGGGTCAAGACTTCATCTGCATACAACCAGTAGACCAAAGTGAAGACTGAAGAGGACCTGAAAGAAGCCTGCAGTGGTCTTGGAACCATCCAATCAGAACTGTTGGGGTGGGTGGGAAGTCTGAATGTGCATGGCTGTATTTTGTATATAAGCACTGTCTGTTCCCATTCTAAATACACTCTGATTTACCTTCAAACCTGTACTGAGTCACGACTAGTATTTGGGGAGGGCATAATCTCTGAATAAGCCAGCATTTACTGAATCCTTCGCTTCCAGACTATCCAGGGACCGCTGTCAATCTCTCTCCCACCTTGCTAGCTCGCTCCCCTGCTAAGCTCTCCAGCAAGACTCGGCACTGCAGACGGAGCTACCCCTGCAGGGTAGCGGATCCGTTACATTGGTGGAACAGCGGTGGGATCTCTGAGACCAGCCCAGCAGGGGGAGATACAGCCACTGGCTTGACCCCGGTCTCAGGCACCACAATCGCCGAGCGCCTGGAGCAGCACATCACCCGGGGAGATTCTGAGACCAGCCCAGCAGGGGGAAATACAGCCGCTGGCTTGACCCCGGTCTCAGGCACCACAATCGCCGAGCGCCTGGAGCAGCACATCACCCGGGGAGATTCTGAGACCAGCCCAGCAGGGGGAAATACAGCCGCTGGCTTGACCCCGGTCTCGGACACCCGGGGAATCGAGAGATTGCTACACCGCCCTACAGCCATGCACCCCGTATTGCTCAGCGCTACGACGGCTGGAAGCGCACGGTCCTCAAGGATCTTCTCAAAGCCAGGGATAAAGCGGTCAGCGGTAAGTCAAAGGCTGCCCTCATCAAGGACCTGATGGAGGACGAACAGGCAAGTCTGGCCCTCCACGAGGACTCAGAAGCCACAGAATGGCACCGGGAGGTACAATGGAAGCTGGCCCTGTTCTGAGCCAACCCCCCGGTGGAGGTGATCACTATCGTTTTGGCAGGGGTCAATCAGCTCAGAGTGGCCGAGTTGCGGTACCAGCTTGGGGAATCTACAGCGCCCCAGGAGATACTCCCTGCAGTTGTGGAAGAGGAGTTCTGGGACCAAGGAATGGAAGCGCCTGACCAGCACAGTGATCCAGGTTTCGGCCAGGAGTTGTTGTGGCATAATGACTCGGCACGGCAGCAGCTCTGGAGGGATGTCCTATAGCTTGAACAGGACTACCTGGGAAAGATTCTTCCTACCTTGGGTAGAAATACTGGAGACTGTGGGACCTGCGGGTGCCATTCCTAGGAGTGCAACCCCAGGTAGAAAGACTGTCCCAACTGGAAACCTGATCCAGACGGAGCTATGGCTGGAGGATGGGTACCGGGCACTGGAATGGTATGCTGCCAACCTGTGTCCAAAGTTGGAGAGGAAAGATCCTACGGAAGGGCTATGACTACGGCGGCCCAGGATTAATATTTGACGCTCTCCAGGACGACCCCTCCTTTGGCAGTACAGCTAAACTGAGATGGGAAGAGATCCGGACTTTCGGAATGTGAGCACCTTGACGACCTCTGGCTGAGCAGTGATCTGGACTGGCTAGCCACCCAAGAGTGGGAGCTGGAGCAGGGATACAGGAGATTGTTTGAGGACGCTCCCCCGCTCGCTCTCACCCTGATGGACATGCAGAAGAGCTGCCAACAGACCCGGTAGTGCAACCTACTTTCAGGATCTTCTGCTGGTTCAGCAGCACCAGGGTGAGGAGGCAGTCGGCCCCCTCCCCAGCTGCAGAACGCACATCAGGCCTCAACTGCTACAGAGGAGGTAACTATCCCAGTCATCCGGGGAAAAGACAGAGGACTCAGCAAGTACCGTTCCTGCAGAACCTGCAGCGGAGCAGAGTGACGAAGTGCTTCGGACACCTACCAAGGACAGTGGAAGAGCACCGGTGGATGGGACTGCGGTCTCCACCAACGAGAGCCATCAGGACAGCGGTCCACTGTGGAAAGAGGAGAACTGGAAGACAATGAGTGAGATTGAGGCCCACCCAGGCAGATGGCCGAGGGCTCACCAGGAGACCCAGAGTCCCAATGGAGTGCTCCTGCTCAGGGATGGGTAGAGGAGCTAGCGACAATGTCATGGCCCGCCAAGGAAGAGGCTGCGGTCCTTTCCACGGAGCCCAGGAGATGTGGAGCAGTTTGCCCAGATTCACCGCTTGCATCAGCAGGCACTTCAGGCATGAAGATTACAATTTATGTACGGGGGAGCGGTGCCCAGCAGAAGAGCTGGCATTGGGACAGAGGCCGGCTATAATCTGCCCCCGACTGGAGGCTCCAGAAACCAGAGAGAAAATAGGGTGCCAGACGAGGGAGGGTGAGACGAAGGCCCTCCTGTGCAAATTGCTGGCGCACCCGGCAGGGAACCCCCAGCCCCAACCAAGCGTTCCTACTCAGGTATGGGAAGAGGAGCGCTGGACAGCGGACATGCTACGGCCCGCTGTGAAAGAGGCTACGGTCCTTTCCACGGAGCCCAGGAGATGTGGGGCGGTGGGCCCGGATTCACCACTTGCATCAGCTGACTCTTCAGTGCGTGAAGAGGACAATGTACGGGGGAGCGTTTCCCCAACCCAGCAGCAGGCTGGCATCGGACAGAGCTCGGCTACCCTCTGCCCCCAGCTGGAGGCTCCAGAAACACGGGGAGAATATCGGGTGCCAGACGAGGGAGGGGGAGACCAAGGCCCCCCCCGTGCAAATTGCTGGCGTACCCGGCAGGAACCCGAACCCCAACCAAGCGCCCTACCCACGTATGGATAGAGGAGCGGGGACAGCGGACATGCTACGGCCCGCGCTGTGAAAGAGGCTACGGTCCGTTCCACGGTGCCGAGAAGTGTAGGTCAGCTAGCCCGGGCCCTGCTGGTGGCGTCAGGGATCAAGGATAGCCATTCATACATGGGGAGCAGCCCCCACTTCAGCGGAAAAAACTGTCACCGCGG
This sequence comes from Leptobrachium leishanense, assembly GCA_009667805.1. Taxonomy (NCBI): domain Eukaryota; kingdom Metazoa; phylum Chordata; class Amphibia; order Anura; family Megophryidae; genus Leptobrachium; species Leptobrachium leishanense. The sequence continues at coordinate 14,411 of RXON01005240.1, forward strand.
CAGAGGACCGCTAACCTTACCCCTGCCCTGCCACAGCAGAACTTGAGGAGAAAGAGAACTACCTTCTCACCGAGGAGCCCCAGGGACTGACAATCCGCTCCTCTCCTGAACTACAGACAAGCTCCTGGCCTCCACTGCTACGCAGGAGGCAGAGAGCCTACAACTCCAGCACAGCATGCCATCTGGCCGGAAGAAGCATCAGACTGGGCAAGTACAGTTCGTCAGGAGCTATCAGCAGAACGCAGTGCCGGTGATGGTGCACCGCATTATGAGTTCCAGGGTGGGGATCAGTCGGTCTCCTTCCACAACAGCAGCTGCTACCCCAGTAGAGAGTACTGCGGTACCTCTCCTCAGCGACAGGTAATATCCCGGAAGGGGAGATGGCAGGTCTCGCTCCCCAACGTTTTGAGCCCCAGCGTGAGGGTGGAGGTCGCCTGTGCCAAGCAACGGCATGCTGCTGCTCCCTTTCCCAGGATGTGGGAGACTCCCATTGTGGAATTGTTGATGGGGCTGGATTTACAACTGGGTGACCGAGACGCTGGCAGACGGCCCAGATCCACAACCACTCTTTCTGGAGACACCGGTCAACCCATCTCCCACCCAGCTTCTGACCGAGGCACCAGGAAAGGGTGCTATCGGCCGGTTTTTCCCGCGGCTGATGTGGCACCGGAGAAGGTACAGGCGGTACCCTCCCCAGGGGGTCATTGCCCCAGGAATGGTGCCAGCAAGGCTTCCCACCAGCGAGGGGCTAGGAGACCAGGAGGAGAAAAAGCCTCAATGTCCCACCAGGGCGGTGTTTCCCCATGGCAGGGTACCAGCCCCGGATGTCTGTATGGTCCGTCGGACACGGTCCAGACCAAGGCGGCAGTTGAGAAGCCCGGGGGCCAGCCTCCTCCCTACGGACTATGGACCAAAACCATCTGGGGTTGCCACAGAATTGCACCTGCAACCTGACTTGAGACTTTTATTTGTATAAAAGACTATCTGTCATGGACATCCCGAAGCGGACCGTAGAGGTCTCATCGGGTCTGCCATCATGGACTGGGGAGCTATTGACGGGACGGCGCCACAGGATTTATTTAGTTTAATTTCATTCTTATTTGTTATATTTCGTTTACCCTTTATTTATAGGAACTAATTCCCTTGTTAGATTTAGTGTAAAACTGTTGCTAGACTTCTAATTAATCATGTTTTTCCCCTGCACCATCCTGCTAGTAACCACGAGTACATGCTTGCTACAATGTATCAGTCACTGATGTAGCGCTCCACGCTTCAAACTCCAGGATACTTTATGCTCATTATATTGTGTGGTTGTTTTATGTATTGTAAATTGCTCATTTTTAGTTTTAAATAGACTTATATTTCTTTAGGTAAATGTGTTTTTTTTTAAAGAGGATACCTGCTGCTAGTGGCAAATGCTTTCCTTCCTATAGAATGTACAATAGGTTTGAGTGACTTGTGGATTATGCAAAAGTGCCTTCTCTTGGATATTCTGTTATCTGTTTACATGTCTTAAAGGTTGAGAGTCACATTGTCTCAGCCACCCACTATCTGATTCCCTTTACAAGGTTATGTAAATCACTGTATGTGGTCACTGTGGGGTCAAGACTTCATCTGCATACAACCAGTGGACCAAAGTGAAGACTGAAGAGGACCTGAAAGAAGCCTGCCAGTGGTCTTGGAACCATCCAATCAGAACTGTTGGGGTGGGTGGGAAGTCTGAATGTGCATGGCTGTATTTTGTATATAAGCACTGTCTGATCCCATTCTAAATACACTCTGATTTACCTTCAAACCTGTACTGAGTCACGACAAGTATTTGGGGAGGGCATAATCTCTGAATAAGCCAGCATTTACTGAATCCTTCGCTTCCAGACTATCCAGGGACCGCTGTCAATCGCTCTCCCACCTTGTTAGCTCGCTCCCCTGCTAACCTCTCCAGCAAGACTCGGCGCTGCAGACGGAGCTACCCCTGCAGGGTAGCGGATCCGTTACACACACCACAAACCAAGCACTCACACAGCAACGAGACAAGCACACCACAAACCAAGCACTCACTCAGCAACGAGACAAGCAAACCACAAACCAAGCACTGTCAGTCTGTCCATCACTCTGTATCTATGCATTGTGTCTGCGTGTCAGGGTGTCCTTCATGGTCTCTGCAGTGTGTGTGTCAGTCTGTCCTTCACTCTCTCTCTGTGCAGTGTGTCAGTCTGTCCTTCACTGTGCAGTGTGTCAGTCTGTCCTTCACTCTCTGTGCAGTGTGTCAGTCTGTCCTTCACTGTGCAGTGTGTCAGTCTGTCCTTCACTCTCTGTGCAGTGTGTCATCTGTCCTCCTTCACTGTGCAGTGTGTCAGTCTGTCCTTCACTCTCTGTGCAGTGTGTCAGTCTGTCCTTCACTCTCTGTGCAGTGTGTCAGTCGTCCTTTCACTCTGTGCAGTGTGTCAGTCTGTCCTTCACTCTGTGCAGTGTGTCAGTTTGTCCTTCACTGTGCACTGTGTCAGTTTGTCCTTCACTCTGTGCACTGTGTCAGTCTGTCCTTCACTCTGTGCAGTGTGTCAGTCTGTCCTTCACTCTGTGCAGTGTGTCAGTCTGTCCTTCACTCTCTGTGCAGTGTGTCAGTCTGTCCTTCACTCTGTGCAGTGTGTCAGTCTGTCAGTCTGTCCTTCACTCTGTGCACTGTCAGTCTGTCCTTCACTCTGTGCAGTGTGTCAGTCTGTCCTTCACTCTGTGCAGTGTGTCAGTCTGTCCTTCACTCTGTGCAGTGTGTCAGTCTGTCCTTCACTCTCTGTGCAGTGTGTCAGTCTGTCCTTCACTCTGTGCAGTGTGGTCAGTCTGTCCTTCACTCTCTGTGCAGTGTGTCAGTCTGTCCTTCACTGTGCAGCTGTGTCAGTCTGTCCTTCACTCTCTGTGCAGTGTGTCAGTCTGTCCTTCACTCTGTGCACTGTGTCAGTCTGTCCTTCACTCTGTGCACTGTGTCAGTCTGTCCTTCACTCTGTGCACTGTGTCAGTCTGTCCTTCACTCTGTGCACTGTGTCAGTCTGTCCTTCACTCTGTGCACTGTGTCAGTCTGTCCTTCACTCTGTGCACTGTGTCAGTCTGTCCTTCACTCTGTGCAGTGTGTCAGTCTGTCCTTCACTCTGTGCACTGTGTCAGTTTGTCCTTCACTCTGTGCACTGTGTCAGTCTGTCCTTCACTCTGTGCAGTGTGTCAGTCTGTCCTTCACTCTGTGCAGTGTGTCAGTCTGTCCTTCACTCTGTGCACTGTGTCAGTTTGTCCTTCACTCTGTGCACTGTGTCAGTCTGTCCTTCACTCTGTGCAGTGTGTCAGTCTGTCCTTCACTCTCTGTGCAGTGTGTCAGTCTGTCCTTCACTCTCTGTGCAGTGTGTCAGTCTGTCCTTCACTCTGCAGTGTGTCAGTCTGTCCTTCACTCTGTGCAGTGTGTCAGTCTGTCCTTCACTCTCTGTGCAGTGTGTCAGTCTGTCCTTCACTCTGTGCAGTGTGTCAGTCTGTCCTTCACTCTGTGCAGTGTGTCAGTCTGTCCTTCACTCTGTGCAGTGTGTCAGTCTGTCTTCACTCTGTGCAGTGTGTCAGTCTGTCCTTCACTCTGTGCAGTGTGTCAGTCTGTCCTTCACTCTGTGCAGTGTGTCAGTCTGTCAGTCTGTCCTTCACTCTGTGCACTGTGTCAGTCTGTCCTTCACTCTGTGCACTGTGTCAGTCTGTCCTTCACTCTGTGCACTGTGTCAGTCTGTCTTCACTCTGTGCAGTGTGTCAGTCTGTCCTTACACTCTCTGTGCAGTGTGTCAGTCTGTCCTTCACTCTGTGCAGTGTGTCAGTCTGTCCTTCACTCTGTGCAGTGTGTCAGTCTGTCCTTCACTCTGTGCAGTGTGTCAGTCTGTCCTTCACTCTCTGTGCAGTGTGTCAGTCTGTCCTTCACTCTCTGTGCAGTGTGTCAGTCTGTCCTTCACTCTCTGTGCAGTGTGTCAGTCTGTCATCTGTGTCCTTCACTCTGTGCAGTGTGTCAGTCTGTCAGTCTGTCCTTCACTCTGTGCAGTGTGTCAGTCTGTCAGTCTGTCCTTCACTCTGTGGCAGTGTGTCAGTCTGTCAGTCTGTCCTTCACTCTCTGTGCAGTGTGTCAGTCTGTCCTTCACTCTCTGTGCAGTGTGTCAGTCTGTCCTTCACTCTCTGTGCAGTGTGTCAGTCTGTCCTTCACTCTCTGTGCAGTGTGTCAGTCTGTCCTTCACTCTCTGTGCAGTGTGTCAGTCTGTCCTTCACTCTCTGTGCAGTGTGTCAGTCTGTCAGTCTGTCCTTCACTCTCTGTGCAGTGTGTCAGTCTGTCAGTCTGTCCTTCACTCTCTGTGCAGTGTGTCAGTCTGTCCTTCACTCTGTGCACTGTGTCAGTCTGTCCTTCACTCTGTGCACTGTGTCAGTCTGTCCTTCACTCTGTGCACTGTCAGTCTGTCCTTCACTCTGTGCAGTGTGTCAGTCTGTCCTTCACTCTGTGCAGTGTGTCAGTCTGTCCTTCACTCTCTGTGCAGTGTGTCAGTCTGTCCTTCACTCTGTGCAGTGTGTCAGTCTGTCCTTCACTCTCTGTGCAGTGTGTCAGTCTGTCCTTCACTCTGTGCACTGTGTCAGTCTGTCCTTCACTCTGTGCACTGTGTCAGTCTGTCCTTCACTCTGTGCACTGTGTCAGTCTGTCCTTCACTCTCTGTGCAGTGTGTCAGTCTGTCCTTCACTCTCTGTGCAGTGTGTCAGTCTGTCCTTCACTCTGTGCAGTGTGTCAGTCTGTCCTTCACTCTGTGCAGTGTGTCAGTCTGTCCTTCACTCTGTGCAGTGTGTCAGTCTGTCCTTCACTCTGTGCAGTGTGTCAGTCTGTCCTTCACTCTGTGCAGTGTGTCAGTCTGTCAGTCTGTCCTTCACTCTGTGCACTGTGTCAGTCTGTCCTTCACTCTGTGCACTGTGTCAGTCTGTCCTTCACTCTGTGCAGTGTGTCAGTCTGTCCTTCACTCTCTGTGCAGTGTGTCAGTCTGTCCTTCACTCTCTGTGCAGTGTGTCAGTCTGTCCTTCACTCTCTGTGCAGTGTGTCAGTCTGTCCTTCACTCTGTGCACTGTGTCAGTCTGTCCTTCACTCTCTGTGCAGTGTGTCAGTCTGTCCTTCACTCTCTGTGCAGTGTGTCAGTCTGTCAGTCTGTCCTTCACTCTGTGCAGTGTGTCAGTCTGTCAGTCTGTCCTTCACTCTGTGCAGTGTGTCAGTCTGTCAGTCTGTCCTTCACTCTGTGCAGTGTGTCAGTCTGTCAGTCTGTCCTTCACTCTCTGTGCAGTGTGTCAGTCTGTCAGTCTGTCCTTCACTCTCTGTGCAGTGTGTCAGTCTGTCCTTCACTCTCTGTGCAGTGTGTCAGTCTGTCCTTCACTCTCTGTGCAGTGTGTCAGTGTGTCAGTCTGTCCTTCACTCTGTGCACTGTGTCAGTCTGTCCTTCACTCTGTGCACTGTGTCAGTCTGTCCTTCACTCTGTGCACTGTGTCAGTCTGTCCTTCACTCTGTGCACTGTGTCAGTCTGTCCTTCACTCTGTGCACTGTGTCAGTCTGTCCTTCACTCTGTGCACTGTGTCAGTCTGTCCTTCACTCTCTGTGCAGTGTGTCAGTCTGTCCTTCACTCTCTGTGCAGTGTGTCAGTCTGTCCTTCACTCTCTGTGCAGTGTGTCAGTCTGTCCTTCACTCTGTGCAGTGTGTCAGTCTGTCCTTCACTCTCTGTGCAGTGTGTCAGTCTGTCCTTCACTCTGTGCAGTGTGTCAGTCTGTCCTTCACTCTGTGCAGTGTGTCAGTCTGTCCTTCACTCTCTGTGCAGTGTGTCAGTCTGTCCTTCACTCTGTGCACTGTGTCAGTCTGTCCTTCACTCTGTGAACTGTGTCAGACTTGTCCTTCACTCTGTGCACTGTGTCAGTCTGTCCTTCACTCTGTGCACTGTGTCAGTCTGTCCTTCACTCTGTGCACTGTGTCAGTCTGTCCTTCACTCTCTGTGCAGTGTGTCAGTCTGTCCTTCACTCTCTGTGCAGTGTGTCAGTCTGTCCTTCACTCTCTGTGCAGTGTGTCAGTCTGTCAGTCTGTCCTTCACTCTGTGCAGTGTGTCAGTCTGTCCTTCACTCTGTGCAGTGTGTCAGTCTGTCAGTCTGTCCTTCACTCTCTGTGCAGTGTGTCAGTCTGTCCTTCACTCTCTGTGCAGTGTGTCAGTCTGTCCTTCACTCTCTGTGCAGTGTGTCAGTCTGTCCTTCACTCTCTGTGCAGTGTGTCAGTCTGTCCTTCACTCTTGTGCAGTGTGTCAGTCTGTCCTTCACTCTCTGTGCAGTGTGTCAGTCTGTCCTTCACTCTGTGCAGTGTGTCAGTCTGTCAGTCTGTCCTTCACTCTGTGCAGTGTGTCAGTCTGTCAGTCTGTCCTTCACTCTGTGCAGTGTGTCAGTCTGTCAGTCTGTCCTTCACCTCTGTGCAGTGTGTCAGTCTGTCCTTCACTCTCTGCAGTGTGTCAGTCTGTCCTTCACTCTCTGTGCAGTGTGTCAGTCTGTCCTTCACTCTGTATCTGTGCAGTGTGTCTGTCTGTCCTCACTCTCTCTCTGTGCAGTGTGTCAGTCTGTCCTTCACTCTGTGCAGTGTGTCAGTCTGTCCTTCACTCTGTGCACTGTGTCAGTCTGTCCTTCACTCTGTGCACTGTGTCAGTCTGTCCTTCACTCTGTGCACTGTGTCAGTCTGTCCTTCACTCTGTGCACTGTGTCAGTCTGTCCTTCACTCTGTGCACTGTGTCAGTCTGTCCTTCACTCTGTGCACTGTGTCAGTCTTCCTTCACTCTGTGCACTGTGTCAGTCTGTCCTTCACTCTGTGCACTGTGTCAGTCTGTCCTTCACTCTGTGCACTGTGTCAGTCTGTCCTTCACTCTGTGCACTGTGTCAGTCTGTCCTTCACTCTGTGCACTGTGTCAGTCTGTCCTTCACTCTGTGCACTGTGTCAGTCTGTCCTTCACTCTGTGCACTGTGTCAGTCTGTCCTTCACTCTGTGCACTGTGTCAGTCTGTCCTTCACTCTGTGCACTGTGTCAGTCTGTCCTTCACTCTGTGCACTGTGTCAGTCTGTCCTTCACTCTGTGCACTGTGTCAGTCTGTCCTTCACTCTGTGCACTGTGTCAGTCTGTCCTTCACTCTGTGCACTGTGTCAGTCTGTCCTTCACTCTGTGCACTGTGTCAGTCTGTCCTTCACTCTGTGCACTGTGTCAGTCTGTCCTTCACTCTGTGCACTGTGTCAGTCTGTCCTTCACTCTGTGCACTGTGTCAGTCTGTCCTTCACTCTGTGCACTGTGTCAGTCTGTCCTTCACTCTGTGCACTGTGTCAGTCTGTCCTTCACTCTCTGTGCAGTGTGTCAGTCTGTCCTTCACTCTCTGTGCAGTGTGTCAGTCTGTCCTTCACTCTCTGTGCAGTGTGTCAGTCTGTCCTTCACTCTCTGTGCAGTGTGTCAGTCTGTCCTTCACTCTCTGTGCAGTGTGTCAGTCTGTCCTTCACTCTGTGCACTGTGTCAGTCTGTCCTTCACTCTGTGCACTGTGTCAGTCTGTCCTTCACTCTGTGCACTGTGTCAGTCTGTCCTTCACTCTGTGCACTGTGTCAGTCTGTCCTTCACTCTGTGCACTGTGTCAGTCTGTCCTTCACTCTGTGCACTGTGTCAGTCTGTCCTTCACTGTGCACTGTGTCAGTCTGTCCTTCACTCTGTGCACTGTGTCAGTCTGTCCTTCACTCTGTGCACTGTGTCAGTCTGTCCTTCACTCTGTGCACTGTGTCAGTCTGTCCTTCACTCTGTGCAGTGTGTCAGTCTGTCCTTCACTCTGTGCACTGTGTCAGTCTGTCCTTCACTCTGTGCACTGTGTCAGTCTGTCCTTCACTCTGTGCACTGTGTCAGTCTGTCCTTCACTCTGTGCACTGTGTCAGTCTGTCCTTCACTCTGTGCACTGTGTCAGTCTGTCCTTCACTCTGTGCACTGTGTCAGTCTGTCCTTCACTCTTGTGCACTGTGTCAGTGTCCTTCACTCTGTGCACTGTGTCAGTCTGTCCTTCACTCTGTGCACTGTGTCAGTCTGTCCTTCACTCTGTGCACTGTGTCAGTCTGTCCTTCACTCTGTGCACTGTGTCAGTCTGTCCTTCACTCTGTGCACTGTGTCAGTCTGTCCTTCACTCTGTGCACTGTGTCAGTCTGTCCTTCACTCTGTGCACTGTGTCAGTCTGTCCTTCACTCTGTGCACTGTGTCAGTCTGTCCTTCACTCTGTGCACTGTGTCAGTCTGTCCTTCACTCTGTGCACTGTGTCAGTCTGTCCTTCACTCTGTGCACTGTGTCAGTCTGTCCTTCACTCTGTGCACTGTGTCAGTCTGTCCTTCACTCTGCACTGTGTCAGTCTGTCCTTCACTCTGTGCAGTATGTCAGTCTGTCCTTCACTCTGTGCAGTGTGTCAGTCTGTCCTTCACTCTGTATCTGTGCAGTGTGTCAGTCTGTCCTTCACTCTGTGCAGTGTGTCAGTCTGTCCTTCACTCTGCAGTGTGTCAGTCTGTCCTTCACTCTCTCTCTGTGCAGTGTGTCAGTCTGTCCTTCACTCTCTCTCTGTGCAGTGTGTCAGTCTGTCCTTCACTCTCTCTCTGTGCAGTGTGTCAGTCTGTCCTTCACTCTCTCTCTGTGCAGTGTGTCAGTCTGTCCTTCACTCTGTGCACTGTGTCAGTCTGTCCTTCACTCTGTGCACTGTGTCAGTCTGTCCTTCACTCTGTGCACTGTGTCAGTCTGTCCTTCACTCTGTGCAGTGTCAGTCTGTCCTTCACTCTGTGCACTGTGTCAGTCTGTCCTTCACTCTGTGCACTGTGTCAGTCTGTCCTTCACTCTGTGCACTGTGTCAGTCTGTCCTTCACTCTGTGCACTGTGTCAGTCTGTCCTTCACTCTGTGCACTGTGTCAGTCTGTCCTTCACTCTGTGCAGTGTGTCAGTCTGTCCTTCACTCTCTGTGCAGTGTGTCAGTCTGTCCTTCACTCTGTGCAGTGTGTCAGTCTGTCCTTCACTCTGTGCAGTGTGTCAGTCTGTCAGTCTGTCCTTCACTCTGTGCACTGTGTCAGTCTGTCCTTCACTCTGTGCACTGTGTCAGTCTGTCCTTCACTCTGTGCTGTGTGTCAGTCTGTCCTTCACTCTGTGCAGTGTGTCAGTCTGTCCTTCACTCTCTGTGCAGTGTGTCAGTCTGTCCTTCACTCTCTGTGCAGTGTGTCAGTCTGTCCTTCACTCTCTGTGCAGTGTGTCAGTCTGTCCTTCACTCTGTGCACTGTGTCAGTCTGTCCTTCACTCTCTGTGCAGTGTGTCAGTCTGTCCTTCACTCTCTGTGCAGTGTGTCAGTCTGTCAGTCTGTCCTTCACTCTGTGCAGTGTGTCAGTCTGTCAGTCTGTCCTTCACTCTGTGCAGTGTGTCAGTCTGTCAGTCTGTCCTTCACTCTGTGCAGTGTGTCAGTTTGTCAGTCTGTCCTTCACTCCCTTGTGCAGTGTGTCAGTCTTCTTGTCAGTCTTGTCCTTCACTCTCTGTGCAGTGTGTCAGTCTGTCCTTCACTCTCTGTGCAGTGTGTCAGTCTGTCCTTCACTCTCTGTGCAGTGTGTCAGTCTGTCCTTCACTCTCTGTGCAGTGTGTCAGTCTGTCCTTCACTCTCTGTGCAGTGTTCAGTCTGTCCTTCACTCTGTGCAGTGTGTCAGTGTGTCAGTCTGTCCTTCACTCTCTGTGCACTGTGTCAGTCTGTCCTTCACTCTGTGCACTGTGTCAGTCTGTCCTTCACTCTGTGCACTGTGTCAGTCTGTCCTTCACTCTGTGCACTGGTGTGTCAGTCTGTCCTTCACTCTGTGCACTGTGTCAGTCTGTCCTTCACTCTGTGCACTGTGTCAGTCTGTCCTTCACTCTGTGCACTGTGTCAGTCTGTCCTTCACTCTGTGCACTGTGTCAGTCTGTCCTTCACTCTGTTGCAGTGTGTCAGTCTGTCCTTCACTCTCTGTGCAGTGTGTCAGTCTGTCCTTCACTCTCTGTGCAGTGTGTCAGTCTGTCCTTCACTCTCTGTGCAGTGTGTCAGTCTGTCCTTCACTCTGTGCAGGTGTCAGTCTGTCCTTCCACTCTGTGCAGTGTGTCAGTCTGTCCTTCACTCTGTGCAGTGTGTCAGTCTGTCAGTCTGTCCTTCACTCTGTGCACTGTGTCAGTCTGTCCTTCACTCTGTGCACTGTGTCAGTCTGTCCTTCACTCTGTGCAGTGTGTCAGTCTGTCCTTCACTCTCTGTGCAGTGTGTCAGTCTGTCCTTCACTCTGTGCAGTGTGTCAGTCTGTCCTTCACTCTCTGTGCAGTGTGTCAGTCTGTCCTTCACTCTGTGCAGTGTGTCAGTCTGTCCTTCTCTCTGTGCAGTGTGTCAGTCTGTCCTTCACTCTGTGCACTGTGTCAGTCTGTCCTTCACTCTGTGAACTGTGTCAGACTGTCCTTCACTCTGTGCACTGTGTCAGTCTGTCCTTCACTCTGTGCACTGTGTCAGTCTGTCCTTCACTCTGTGCACTGTGTCAGTCTGTCCTTCACTCTGTGCACTGTGTCAGTCTGTCCTTCACTCTGTGCACTGTGTCAGTCTGTCCTTCACTCTGTGCACTGTGTCAGTCTGTCCTTCACTCTGTGCACTGTGTCAGTCTGTCCTTCACTCTTGCACTGTGTCAGTCTGTCCTTCACTCTCTGTGCAGTGTGTCAGTCTGTCCTTCACTCTCTGTGCAGTGTGTCAGTCTGTCCTTCACTCTGTGCAGTGTGTCAGTCTGTCCTTCACTCTGTGCAGTGTGTCAGTCTGTCAGTCTGTCCTTCACTCTCTGTGCAGTGTGTCAGTCTGTCCTTCACTCTCTGTGCAGTGTGTCAGTCTGTCCTTCACTCTCTGTGCAGTGTGTCAGTCTGTCCTTCACTCTGTGCAGTGTGTCAGTCTGTCAGTCTGTCCTTCACTCTGTGCAGTGTGTCAGTCTGTCCTTCACTCTGTGCAGCTGTGTCAGTCTGTCAGTCTGTCCTTCACTCTCTGTGCAGTGTGTCAGTCTGTCCTTCACTCTCTGTCAGTGTGTCAGTCTGTCCTTCACTCTCTGGTGCAGTGTGTCAGTCTGTCCTTCACTCTCTGTGCAGTGTGTCAGTCTGTCCTTCACTCTGTATCTGTGCAGTGTGTCTGTCTGTCCTTCACTCTCTCTCTGTGCAGTGTGTCAGTCTGTCCTTCACTCTGTGCAGTGTGTCAGTCTGTCCTTCACTCTGTGCACTGTGTCAGTCTGTCCTTCACTCTGTGCACTGTGTCAGTCTGTCCTTCACTCTGTGTCTGTGTCAGTCTGTCCTTCACTCTGTGCACTGTGTCAGTGTCGTCCTCACTCTGTGCTGACTGTCAGTCCCTTCACTCTGTGCACTGTGTCAGTCTGTCCTTCACTCTGTGCACTGTGTCAGTCTGTCCTTCACTCTGTGCACTGTGTCAGTCTGTCCTTCACTCTGTGCACTGTGTCAGTCTGTCCTTCACTCTGTGCACTGTGTCAGTCTGTCCTTCACTCTGTGCACTGTGTCAGTCTGTCCTTCACTCTGTGCACTGTGTCAGTCTGTCCTTCACTCTGTGCACTGTGTCAGTCTGTCCTTCACTCTGTGCACTGTGTCAGTCTGTCCTTCACTCTGTGCACTGTGTCAGTCTGTCCTTCACTCTGTGCACTGTGTCAGTCTGTCCTTCACTCTGTGCACTGTGTCAGTCTGTCCTTCACTCTGTGCACTGTGTCAGTCTGTCCTTCACTCTCTGTGCAGTGTGTCAGTCTGTCCTTCACTCTCTGTGCAGTGTGTCAGTCTGTCCTTCACTCTCTGTGCAGTGTGTCAGTCTGTCCTTCACTCTGTATCTGTGCAGTGTGTCAGTCTGTCCTTCACTCTGTGCACTGTGTCAGTCTGTCCTTCACTCTGTGCACTGTGTCAGTCTGTCCTTCACTCTGTGCACTGTGTCAGTCTGTCCTTCACTCTGTGCACTGTGTCAGTCTGTCCTTCACTCTGTGCACTGTGTCAGTCTGTCCTTCACTCTGTGCACTGTGTCAGTCTGTCCTTCACTCTGTGCACTGTGTCAGTCTGTCCTTCACTCTGTGCACTGTGTCAGTCTGTCCTTCACTCTGTGCACTGTGTCAGTCTGTCCTTCACTCTGTGCACTGTGTCAGTCTGTCCTTCACTCTGTGCACTGTGTCAGTCTGTCCTTCACTCTGTGCAGTGTGTCAGTCTGTCCTTCACTCTGTGCAGTATGTCAGTCTGTCCTTCACTCTGTGCAGTGTGTCAGTCTGTCCTTCACTCTGTATCTGTGCAGTGTGTCAGTCTGTCCTTCACTCTGTGCAGTGTGTCAGTCTGTCCTTCACTCTGCAGTGTGTCAGTCTGTCCTTCACTCTCTCTCTGTGCAGTGTGTCAGTCTGTCCTTCACTCTCTCTCTGTGCAGTGTGTCAGTCTGTCCTTCACTCTCTCTCTGTGCAGTGTGTCAGTCTGTCTTCACTCTCTCTCTGTGCAGTGTGTCAGTCTGTCCTTCACTCTGTGCACTGTGTCAGTCTGTCCTTCACTCTGTGCACTGTGTCAGTCTGTCCTTCACTCTGTGCACTGTGTCAGTCTGTCCTTCACTCTGTGCACTGTGTCAGTCTGTCCTTCACTCTGTGCACTGTGTCAGTCTGTCCTTCACTCTGTGCACTGTGTCAGTCTGTCCTCACTCTGTGCACTGTGTCAGTCTGTCTTCACTCTGTGCACTGTGTCAGTCTGTCCTTCACTCTGTGCAGTGTCAGTCTGTCAGTCTGTCCTTCACTCTGTGCACTGTGTCAGTCTGTCCTTCACTCTGTGCAGTGTGTCAGTCTGTCCTTCACTCTCTGTGCAGTGTGTCAGTCTGTCAGTCTGTCCTTCACTCTGTGCAGTGTGTCAGTCTGTCCTTCACTCTGTGCAGGTGTCAGTCTGTCCTTCACTCTGTGCCCCCCCCTCCTGTGTGCAGTTGTGTCAGTCTGTCCTTCACTCTGTACTGTGCAGTGTGTCAGTCTGTCCTTCACTCTGTGCACTGTGTCAGTCTGTCCTTCACTCTGTGCACTGTGTCAGTCTGTCCTTCCACTCTGTGCACTGTGTCAGTCTGTCCTTCACTCTGTGCACTGTGTCAGTCTGTCCTCACTCTGTGCACTGTGTCAGTCTGTCCTTCACTCTCTGTGCACTGTGTCAGTCTGTCCTTCACTCTGTGCAGCTGTGTCAGTCTGTCCTTCACTCTGTGCACTGTGTCAGTCTGTCCTTCACTCTGTGCAGTGTGTCAGTCTGTCCTTCACTCTGTGCACTGTGTCAGTCTGTCCTTCACTCTGTGCACTGTGTCAGTCTGTCCTTCACTCTGTGCAGTGTGTCAGTCTGTCCTTCCTCTCTGTGCACTGTGTCAGTCTGTCCTTCACTCTGTGCAGTGTGTCAGTCTGTCCTTCACTCTGTGCAGTGTGTCAGTCTGTCCTTCACTCTGTATCTGTGCAGTGTGTCAGTCTGTCCTTCACTCTGTGCAGTGTGTCAGTCTGTCCTTCACTCTGCAGTGTGTCAGTCTTGTCCTTCACTCTGTGCACTGTGTCAGTCTGTCAGTCTGTCCTTCACTCTCTCTCTGTGCAGTGTGTCAGTCTGTCCTTCACTCTCTGTGCAGTGTGTCAGTCTGTCCTTCACTCTGTGCAGTGTGTCAGTCTGTCCTTCACTCTGTGCAGCTGTGTCAGTCTGTCCTTCACTCTGTGCAGTGTGTCAGTCTGTCCTTCACTCTGTGCAGTGTGTCAGTCTGTCCTTCACACTCTCTCTCTGTGCAGTGTGTCAGTCTGTCCTTCACTATCTCTCTGTGCAGTGTGTCAGTCTGTCCTTCACTCTGTGCAGTGTGTCAGTCTGTCCTTCACACTCTGTGCAGTGTGTCAGTCTGTCCTTCACTCTCTCTCTGTGCAGTGTGTCAGTCTGTCCTTCACTCTGTGCAGTGTGTCAGTCTGTCTTCACTCTGTGCAGTGTGTCAGTCTGTCCTTCACTCTGTGCAGTGTGTCAGTCTGTCCTTCACTCTGTGCAGTGTGTCAGTCTGTCCTTCACTCTCTGTGCAGTGTGTCAGTCTGTCAGTCTGTCCTTCTCTCTGTGCAGTGTGTCAGTCTGTCCTTCACTCTGTGCAGTGTGTCAGTCTGTCCTTCACTCTCTGTGCAGTGTGTCAGTCTGTCCTTCACTCTGTGCACTGTGTCAGTCTGTCCTTCACTCTGTGTACTGTGTCAGTCTGTCCTTCACTCTGTGCACTGTGTCAGTCTGTCCTTCACTCTGTGCACTGTGTCAGTCTGTCCTTCACTCTGTGCAGTGTGTCAGTCTGTCCTTCACTCTGTGCAGTGTGTCAGTCTGTCAGTCTGTCTTCACTCTGTGCAGTGTGTCAGTCTGTCAGTCTGTCTTCACTCTGTGCAGTGTGTGTCAGTCTGTCCTTCACTCTGTGCACTGTGTCAGTCTGTCCTTCACTCTGTGCAGTGTGTCAGTCTGTCCTTCACTCTGTGCACTGTGTCAGTGTCCTTCACTCTGTGCATGTGTCAGTCTGTCCTTCACTCTG
>RXON01005241.1:0-30587 GCA_009667805.1 Leptobrachium leishanense
CAGTTTAGGATACAATGTAAGAGTGCATACATCTCAACCGAAGTTCTAAACAAACATTAAGGGTCCTATTCAGACCCCATAACAGAGCTGCTAATGGAAAACATTGGTGTGAGCCGATAAGCTTTAGAAGCGCTGTTACAAATCCTATTCTGACTGAGCTACTGTATTAATGGCTAAGGAGAAGGTTTGGCTGAATATCACCGGTCGGTGCAATTCAGCACTTATCGAATAACCCTTAAAGAGCCTTAGAAACAAAAAGGAGCTGAACTGCTGGAACTCACCTTCGGTATAGCTATAAAGATATTGCTGTTTTAAATGTTCTATCCACTACTTTGTAGTCAAATTAGACGGGCATTTAAAAAGGTAAGCCCTGAATTCGGTGAAAAATATTCATATTGTGACCATTAGACTGATTAGAGCAAAGATCTCTGCAGCAGCTGGGAGACACTGACAGCCTGGGAGAGACACGGCTGATCACCCAAACACAACATCTGACAGCTCAGGGACGGTCACACACCCCCATATATCGATTTTCACTTTAAATTGTATTTCCCCCTCCATGCCATTTAGAGGTCTATCAGATCAGACATATTACAGAATTTAAAACAAGAAACAGAGGAGTGGGATGGGTGGACAAACTGAACTGTCTGGCTTAGCCAATCCTAAAAGGCTGGGGTCAGAGGAGCGCACTGACTGCGCACAGTAATGGACGTACTTTTTAACTGATGAGATTGTGGTTACATTGTAACAGTTAATTTTGACTGATGTCGAGAAAAAGAAAACTGTATGCAGTTGTTTCTCTACGTCCGTCTAGCTTCTTCACGTTGATGCCATTTTGGCGTCCGTTGCAATATGTGTTGCGCGCGTGAAAAAGTGTGCACGTGCTTCGTGTGTTGTTCTCTATTGACTCCTTTGAAAAGCTACAATGGACAGCAAACAGTGCGGTCAGACGGACGCAAAAAGTGAGCTTGTCTGACGCGGGCCTAAATTTAAAATTAAATATATATATATTTTTTTTTTTACAATGAATCAAATAGAACCTTCATTTATATTCCAGGGACCAGTGGGGTTTAACAATGAGAAGTGGACTTAAATTTTAAACTATGAACTACAATCTATCTTTGTAGAAAGGGGAGGTCTTAATCAGCCAATTGGGAAGATTAAAAAAGCCAACATTTCACATAACTATTCTCCAAATAATGACAGACCTTTCTCAGTAAAACTGAAACAACGCTTACGTGCTGCGCATCTAAAAATATGACCATCTTTGGAAAAACATTTTTTTGCTTAAAGTGTTTGGGTAGCATCAAGATCCCCCCCCTTCCCGATCGCATTGAATTATTTATTTTTAAAGGATCAGGTGTATTAGGCATTTTGTAACAAAGAAGACCATGGAAAAATAACATTTAAACATTTAATATGGGATTGCTTTACGAGATGTAAAATTTTGCTGTTTCTGAGACGCCTAGAAGATCCAAAATTTATAGATTTGGTAGAATAATTCCAATACTTAGGAGCCAGCGAAGACCCCTAACTGGCTCGCCAAAAGGTGCAAAATGGCAAGGCAGCACACAAATGATATTTTCTATCAGATGTTTATTAGGGTATAAACGCAAGCAACCATGAAATATTAGTTCTGTTATATCAGAATCTGAATGTATAGTCTTTCAACATTTATATACAATTGTAGGAGAAAAAAAACCAATTATATATATATATATATATATATATAAAAGCGCGCACACCCACAATACCACTTCTTTACGTAACTTTAAACCAGGGCTTGACAAATCCCAGGTGTCAAGTTGCCATGTTGACTAGAAATTTTGTCCGGGCGCCTGTGTCTTTGCACCGATTAGGGGTAGCGCTGGTGCTTCCCAAAACCCTTTGCTGCAGAGGATGAGCTCAGTGCATCTACTGGTTTGCTTCCCATCTGTACTACTGGGTTAGCCAAAATTTTGCTGATCACTCCATTCTGCCACAGTGGATTGACATCTTGGATGTCAGCATGCTGTGGGGCTGCCCCTTTGGCCCATGGAGGAGTCAATGTGTATGTGGAAATTCCCTATGCCCAGCATAAGGATAAAACATTGAAAAAGGGGTCATTTGGACTCCTGTATCTCCAGATTATTAAGGTCACATGGTCATATGAAAGGTCACTGAAAAGATCAGAGTCTGTTTTTTCCAAAAGATACCAAACAAGACCATATACAGTTAAAAATAATAAAATTATAATTTTACTGCTTTTTTACCCTCTCTAAAAAGGAGACAATGTTCACTTTTTTATATTGAAAACTGGACAAAAGTGCCTGCAATAACTCACATTATCATTTTCCATGCTGGGAGCAAGTGTGGAGCTGATGACGTATTGTGATTTTTTTTTGGTTAACTGCTGCAAGGAAACTTTGGGCCAGTTTGTCTCCCTGCCATACTCTCCACAAGATAAAGTGGGGCATCAGTGGAAAGGTCAGATTCGGGCCTTTCCAAATGATACAAAACATGACCACAGTTGTAGAAGAAGAAAAAAAAAGTGGTCCCCCATTCTTAAAATAAATAAATGATACATTTTAAAAAAAGACAGGCATTTACTTTTCGATCATAAATCAAATGCTCCTATATTTGCACCAATGCTCAGCAATAATGAAAATACTCCTCTGCATAAGTAGAATGCTCACGAGGTTTGCTTCTATTCGCTGAGGAAATTTGAAGATCTGCTAATTTTGTTACAGGTAAAGCTTTGTTTACAAAAAAGAAAAACCTGACTCCTAATTTTTTTAGCTGGCTTCTAGATTCAAAACCAAAATTTAAGCTCTGTGCCGAACAACATCAAGACCTACAAGAAACTAATTGTAGAAAACTCGCCACAATAATTGCATTATTTAAAGGCACCTGTACCTGTGAAGGATTAAAGCAGAGCTTGACGAATTTGCTTTGAATCTAGGAGCCAGCTACAAAAGTTAGGAGCCAACGTTTCGGCGAGGATTCACCTTTATCAAGGTATACATTGATAAAGACGAATCCTCGCCGAAATGTTGGGAACCTTGCCTCTCTCTGCATCTGGGCGTTGGTTTGTACTGACCCAAATTATGATTTTTAACTGCATCTATTTATTTATCACTTTGTTACCTGGTGCTTTTTGCTGTTAGGTATTTTTTGTGCACGTGGTCTTGTGGCTACTTTTCTGAGCCTAGAAGAAGTGTAGACCATTGCTTCTAATAGCAGTTTGGCCGCTTTGATATATAATATTTGTGTTAACATCTGTACATTGTGATATTGTTTTATTTGTCTACTTATTTTCTTTGCTCTGTTGTCATTAGACACCCTATTTATTCACTGCAGACACACACACCAACACAAAACAGACCTCATATATAAATACATACAACAGGGCTGGATATATTTACATTAAATGTAGGAGACGGGAAGAAAAGAATGAAGCCAACTAGATTTTTTTTTTAGACGCCAATAGTGCTTTTAGATTGGTGTAAAATAATCAAGGAAATTTAGGAGCCAGGAGTAAAATTCTAGGAGCCGGTGGCTACCAGGCTCCTGGCTTTGTCAAGCCCTGGGTTAAAGCATGACTTTACTCAAGGAAGCTCAAATTAGAACGTTCACCATGCATTAAGGTTTTCCATCAGACGTTTTTAGAATGAATATGTAACTTTTCCGGCCTGTTACATATTGAGACGTAATGAATGCGACAGATATATTTAAATAAAAGCGCATCAACATCCAATACCAGAGGCTAACATGGTGCATCTGTACTGTATAGTTTGCTGATGACAAATCCACACACCTGCACCAACAGACCTCGCATAGCACCATGTAAACTCATTAGCACGGTGTGCCCTGGATGCGCCAGAACAGCCTGGCATTCTGAAACATGAAGTAGGAACATTTTTCTTTCCTTGACCGTGGCGCACGATGATGACAGGTGATATTTCCTCATACACTATGAAAATTGTAAGTATGCGTGTAGCACCACCCTGACTAGCAAACAACGGTCACTCGCTGCCCATAGCAATAGGCTGGGCGATCTCCAACATGTCAATAACTCCAGCAAACATGACAGACTTGTTTTACAAAAGGAAAACTGGAAGGAAGGTTTCCAACTCGCCTTTTCTCCCGTGAGGCAAACAAATCAAGAACACACAAAGGTAACTCGGCGTATGACATAACCGGCGTCGCAATACCAACCCCAGGAAATAAGAACGTTAAAGGGCATGAAAGAAAACAGACTAAAAATAAGCAACTTTAACAAGGTGATAGGAGACAAATATTGGCATAGAAAAATTATTTTAAAATGATCAAATTGCCAGCGATAGAGAAAAAAAAAAAAAAAAAAAACAACAAAACAAGAATGCAAAAGGTCATACAAAAAAAAGAAAAAAGAAAAAAGTATTGATGGTGAAAACTAAGGCAAATGCGTGATCACACACACACAGAACAGATTTAATAACATGGGACGCATAAAAATAATGGAGGTGTCATCCCAGCATCAAAACGTCACCTGTGGGAAAAATAGCAGAGAAAGCAACAAACACACCAAGCTGCCAACAGATTCACTGCAGGAAATAAAAACAATGGCATGAAAGAATGGATCATGAAAAACAATCATTTTAAGTGAAACGCAACACGGTCAACAGAAAACTCATAAGATACAAACAGTAAAACACAACATTGATTAAATCCTAATGTCAGATGCTTGTGAGGCCCATTTAAAATACAGATAACCAATCAGCTCTGGGCAGGCTGTGTATCAGAGGAAAAAGGATGCTTTGTACAGCACTCCAGCACGTCATACTCCAGCGTAGTGCAGGAAAGCGTGTGGGGCCCTTACTGCTACAACGATACACTGTCCGGGTGCGTAACCTACTCTGAGAATGCAAATTCCTTGCGCGTGTCTTAAGAAGTGCGTACACATCCATGGTGCCCTGGTGGCGGCCTCTGTGCCAACCATGCCTGCCTCACACTCGAGAGGAGGGAAGGGGACCCCCCCCCCGAACGCCCTGTGACTGCCACTCACACACCCTGGCACAGGTTGGCATGAGCTGTCGGGCCATATTTATGAGAATGTGCGGGAACCCCACAGCCGCCGCGGAGGGAATGAATGGGCATGCTGTCTGGCACTCACACGCTACATAGGCGATCAGGGCGAGCGCAAGGAGCAGCTTCATCATCCTCCTATTGATCGCTGTCAGCAGCCGCTGCACTCGGTTTCTCACCATCACCGGCCGGAGCGCGCTGGGGGCCCGAGCTCGGAGCCGGGGACATCGAACCCGGCGTCACACTCCGGTCCCGGGAACGTTGGAGGGGAGGGGGAAGGGAGAGAGGAAGCAGTGTGAGAAAGGGGCACCAGGCGTGAGTTCCTGACCGGCCGACGCAGCGCGCATGCGCGGCTGTCTCTCTGAACGTGCCAGGTTCTCCTTCCAGGAAGATAAATGAAAGCTGACAGGAGCTTTGCGTGCATGCGCAGTGCCAATACAGAGCGGTCATGTGATCAGCAGGTCTCCGGTTGGAGCGGAGTCACTTAAAGGAACACACTGTATAATAGTGTCCTTTTTTGTCCTTAAAGGCACGTGTATATCTCGATTTTTTTTTTGTTAACTTTACATTTAAACACGTATACCAATAGACAAACTAAAATAAATCAATAAAATGTTTAAGAATGTGTGAAAAATGTTTATTGCTTTAAACTCTTATAATTTCATCTTCTCTGGCCACGCCCCTCAGCTAGGGGCGTTTCTTCAGCACCCACTTCCTGCGCATATCCCGCCTCATCCCCGATGAGCACGACACACACCCACTGACACACTCACAGACACTGACACTTCACTTGCGCGCTTTCATGGTTTACATACTCAAGTTTATTCAGAGAGCACAGAAATGTCACCGATATTTCAGTGCCCTTTTGTTTCCCCGCACTTTGGGGCGATTCTAGTTCGCAGACCCTGCGGTGTATTCAGCAGGGTCCCCATAGTACAGGGAAAACTCACTGCAAACCTGCCGAACACTCACCGGAAACCTGCAGAAACCAGTGTAAAAACCACACCAAACCCACCGGAAAAAAAGCCGACCAACCGTCGATGACACAGCGCAGAACAGCCACCGGAAAAAGTAGACGAACGGGATGAAAAAAAACAGTAAGCTTTAAGGTTTCAAAATGAAATCACTGTCGGCAAAAAAACTACTGAACGAATATGTCTGGAATTTACATATAACATCCAATGAATGATAATAAAAACGTCTGTTAAAGAAAAATGAAAATACGATTTAAAAAAAAAAAAAACGGGAAAAAGTTTGCCAAAAAAATCCTGAAAAATGCCTAGAAGATCCTAAAAATATATAAATAAAGAGACTTTACAGCAGAATAAAATAATAAACGGTTTATTAGATATTGTGTTAAAACAGGAATATTTTTAACATTGAAGTCTATGGGATTCGCCTGAATAAACCTGTCGAATGAAACCACCGAAGAGCAGGCAGGGCATTTCGGCAACTTTTCTCTGCTGTTCAGTGTTCTCTGAATAGGTGAACCATTGCTTCTCTATGGGGGATTTCACTGCCATCGAACAGGCACCGTACGTGCAGGCAATTCACCAAAATTTGCCGAAGTGCCTGCTCTCTGAATAGCCGAATGGCCCCGAAATGTCCCTGTATGCTGAATTTCAGTGTCCGGTTACATTTCGGATCTCTCTGAATAACCCCACTGTCTCACTCATACTCTCTCACAGGTCACTCACAAACTCTTTCTTGTGGTGTCTCGTGTGCGTGCTCTCTCGCTGTTTCTCTTCTCTGGCACTCTCGCTTTTTCTTGCTGGCCCTCTGATTTAGCTTGCTTTCTCTACATTTCCTTACTGTGCCTCTCTGTTGTTTCTTTTTCTCCCTGTGTGTATTGATTTCTTTCCTTCCCTGTCTCCACAGTAGCTGGGGGTAGTGATGTCCGATTCATGCGTGAATTGTTCTTTTGATCCAGATTCAGGGCCGGTGCTAGGCTATTTTGCGCCCTAGGCCAGGCCAGCTACTTGCGCCCCCCCCCAAAAAAACCATGTAACATGTGTGAGCGTATCACAGAGCTCCACAGCAATAAAACACAGTAATATGCGATGTGTATGAGCATATCACAGAGCTCCACAGCAATAAAACTCACAGTAATGTACGGTGTGTATGAGCGTGCCCATCACAGAGCTCCACCGCAGTGAAACACACAGTAACGGGCAGTGTGTATGAGCGGATCACAGAGGTCCACTTCACCCACACAAACACACACACACACACACAGAAGGCGCACACACACACACAGAAGGCGCACACACAGAAGGCGCACACACACAGAAGGCACACACACACACACAGAAGGCACACCCACACACATAGAAGGCACACCAACCCACACACACAGAAGGCACACGCACGCACACACACCCACAGAAGGCACACACACGCACCCACAGAAGGCACACACACGCACACACACACACAGAAGGCACACACACACACAGAAGGCGCACACACACACAGAAGGTGCACACACACACACAGAAGGCGCACACATACACACACACACAGAAGGCGCACACACACACAAAGGCGCACACACACACACACACAGAAGGTGCACACACACACAAGGCACACACACAAGGCGCACACACACACACAAGGCACACACACACAGAAGGCGCACACACACACACAGAAGGCACATACACACACACAGAAGGCACACATAGAAGGCACACACACACACACACAGAAGTCACACACACACAGAAGGCACACACCTACACACACAGAAGGCACACCCACGCACACACACCCACAGAAGGCACACACACGCACCCACAGAAGGCACACACACGCACACACACACACAGAAGGCACACACACACACAGAAGGCGCACACACACACAGAAGGTGCACACACACACACAGAAGGCGCACACACAGAAGGCGCACACACACAGAAGGCACACACACACACAGAAGGCACACCCACACACATAGAAGGCACACCAACCCACACACACACAAGGCACACACACAAGGCGCACACACACACACAAGGCACACACACACAGAAGGCGCACACACACACACAGAAGGCACATACACACACACAGAAGGCACACATAGAAGGCACACACACACACAGAAGTCACACACACACAGAAGGCACACACCTACACACACAGAAGGCACACCCACGCACACACACCCACAGAAGGCACACACACGCACACACACCCACACACACAGAAGGCACACACACACAAGGCACACACACACACACAAGGCACACACTGGGCCCCGAATCCTGTCTCTTCCTTGTTGAGACCCTCACTGTCTCAGCAGCATGTAGCGGAGCTCTGAGGCTCCGTTAGTGAGGCCTACCTGAGGATGCCGCCCCACCCGTCGCCCGTTACATTTCTTCCCCTCTGCAAGGGGGTTCCCTGCAGACGTGTCCCCGGTAAGGAGCCGGAAGTGAGGCCTACCGGAGGCCGCCGTCTTAACGGTACAGCTGGCCATTACATTTCTTACCCTCTGCGAGGGAGCACCTGGTGGACGCTTCATGGCACCATTGGTCGCCGGTGGTACTTTTGGATCAGTACCCCGGCAGATCATCTGTTGGGGCAGCAGGCCTTCGGCTACTGGGACAGGCAGCAAGCTGGCACATACCTGGTGGGTAGCATAGCTGGTTGGTCCAGGGCCCGGCGGGAGCCGTAGGAGCGTTGTCAGCAACAAATCATTTGCTGGCTGCCGTGCCTCAGGATCCACCACGCGTCTTGATCCCGCGCTCTCATGTGGACGCATGCGTGTGGGGTGGGCGCGGTCAGCATAGACATCGCACACTGTATCTATGCGCCGGCAAATAAGATGCTGCCGCGGCACCGGCGCTTACAAAAAAATAATGCAGCGGTGTCGGCGGCGCAAAAATTTGCCGGTTTCAAAATTGTGGAGCTCCGCTGCGCCCTAGGCGGCCGCCTAGCTCGCCTAGCGATTGCGCCGGCCCTGTCCAGATCTATTCACTGAACTCGTGATTCAGCTCATCAGACTGAACCGAACCATTTGTAACAGTTCAGGCCGGCGTCAGACGAATGCAGTGATCACGTCCGTGTTGCAGTTTAACGTCCATTGTAGCATAGAATCATGAGCAGGGCCGTAGGAAGGGCGAGGCGAGTGAGGCACGTGCCTCGGGCACAGCTGTGAAGGGGCGCAGCCGAGTCCTGCGGGAACGATTGCCGGCGGCCGCGTGCTTCCTGCTAGAACGGCCGCTGACAGGAAGTGCAGCCGCTCGCCTGCGGCCGTCGGCAATGTTCCCGCACGTGGCCGCCGGCAATCGTTCCCGCAGGACTCGGCTGCGCCCTTCACAGCTGTGCACGCGGCAATGAGAGGTGAGCTGGGGGCACTATCCATGAGAGCTGGGGGCACTAGCCATGAGACTTGGGGTCAATATCCATGAGACCTGGGGCATTATCCATGAGAGCTGGGGGCAATATCCATGAGACCCGGGGGCAATATCCATGAGACCTGAGGGCACTATCCATGAGAGCTGGGGGCACTATCCATGAGACCTGGGGGCAATATCCATGAGAGCTGGGGACACTATCCATGAGACCCGGAGGCACTATCCATGAGACCTGGGGGCAATATCCATGAGACCTGGGGGCATTATCCATGAGAGCTGGGGGCAATATCCATGACACCTGGGGGCACTATCCATGAGACCTGGGGGCAATATCCATGAGACCTGAGGGACACTATCCATGAGACCTGGGGGCAATATCCATGAGACCTGGGGGCAATATCCATGAGAGCTGGGGGCGCTATCCATGAGAGCTGCGGGCACTAGCCATGAGACCTGGGGGCAATATCCATGAGACCTGGGGGCATTATCCATGAGAGCTGGGGGCAATATCCATGAGACCTCGGGGCACTATCCATGAGACCTGGGGGCAATATCCATGAGACCTGGGGGCATATCCATGATGAGACCTGGGGGTATATCCATGAGACCTGGGGCCATATCCATGAGACCTGGGGCATTATCCATGAGAGCTGGGGCAATATCCATGAGACCTGGGGACACTATCCATGAGAGCTGGGGGCAATATCCATGAGACCTGGGGGCATTATCCATGAGAGCTGGGGGCAATATCCATGAGACCTGGGGGCACTATCCATGAGACCTGGGGGCAATATCCATGAGACCTGGGGGACACTATCCATGAGAGCTGGGGGCAATATCCATGAGACCTAGGGGCACTATCCATGAGACCCCCTGGGGGGCATTATCCATGAGACCTGGGGGCATATCCATGAGAGCTGGGGCATTATCCATGAGACCTGGGGCAATATCCATGAGAGCTGGGGCAATATCCATGAGAGCTGGGGGGCATATCCGTGAGCTGGGCCATATCCATGTGAACTTGGGCAATATATACCCATATGAGCTGGGGTCAATAATATCCATGTGAACTGGGGGCAATTATATCCATGTGAACTGGGGAAAATAGTCTGGGGGCTCAGTGCTGTGTATATTATTCTGGGAGGGGTGTATATTATTCCAAATGTTCTTTTGCTATACGTGTATGTATTCTGTGTGTACTGTATTTGTACATGTACTGTGTGTGCACTATGTATGTAGGGCCCCATCACCTCCTTAACGCTAGTACTCACACATGTGAGCGTTGGTGCTAGGTTAAATGAGGTTACTGCATGCTGCCCATATCACATCCTAGCACAGGACCCTCGTATTACAATCCCAACGGTAACAGGTTAAAAAATCCAGGAGATTGTGCTTTTCAGCGTGAGGTCACTGTACTTTGCGCTCCTTATACTTAACATGGGGAGCGCAAAGAGTAGGATTACATTAAGCGTTAGGATTACAAAGTCCTAACGCTAATTTTTTTTTTTTTGAGAAAGGATTTTATCAGGAAGGATACATTGAGATTTCTCTTGTTTTCAAGTATGTCCTGGGTGGTGAGTATGTACCGTTGGGTGTCTTGCCAAGGACGCTTACTGGGGAGGTTGCTCACTGGTATCGAGCCCATGACTCCACAGGCTCTCTCCACGCAGAGCAGTGATGTTACCTCTACTCCACCCAGCCGGTACTATCCAGCTGGTAATTACCATTCCGCCATAGCTACAAAAGTTACCCACAGCTAGACGCTGGTGCTAAGTGATGCCGCTTCTGCAGAATCAGTCAGCACCAGCTGGAACCCCCCAAAAAATCACATACTTACCTCTCATCCCACAAAGGGTGGTCCGAACCACTGCTTCTGGTCGCGGGGAGCATCCAGGAACTTAGCACTGCGCCACTGGTCGGGGACTCTGATTTTTAAAATTATGTGGGGGGGCACAATTTTCTGTTTTTGCCTCGGGTGCAAAAGGAGCTAGCTACGGCTCTGATCATGAGCAATAGAGACCCACACACGAAGTACGTGCGCACCGATCTACGCACGCACAACACACGTGGCAAACGGACACAAGTTAGGCAATAACGTAAAACCGCTAGACGGATGCGCAGAGTGTGCCACGTCCGCGTAGTGTTCTGTGTGTGTGATGAGATATCAGATGCAGCTCATTTGCGACGTCCAGCGTGACGCACAAAATGGCTTTTCATATCCTTTTCAAATTTTTATAATTTTTCATATTAATTTTGTTTCCCATAATTCCCTTTTTTTTTCTACATCCGTAAACAAAAACGGACCGTGTGGTGTCTACGGTCTCTTCTGTCAGTACGTCTGTCCGTTATGCACGCACGCAGAGTGTGCTCAGACTGTGTTCGTCTGACATTAGCCTTAGTCTGTGAATCATTAACTGCGCGGGTAATCTGATCCTAGAGTGAGTGAGTGTTTGGCTTCTGCTGGCTCTGCCCTGCAATGTGTCTCAAACATCGCTTCCGGCAGTGGCTAACGACGGGCAAGGTCTTTTTTCCTTTGTTGAACACAGCTGTATTATTTTCTTTCAGTCCGGCTGAGTTTGGCAATGAATACAATCAGGGTTATTCAGAGAGAGGTGAAAAAGCAGGAGAATGACTGAAGTGAAAATTCTAGGTCAAAATAGCCAAACCAGAAAAATTCTCCCATTTATCTCACTTTCCAAATTGGCTATTTGGCCTAGATTGTTCATTCTCCTGGCAATTCACCCGATTTTCACCTCTCTCTCTCTCTGAATAAGCCTGTATGTTTCAGCACCATAGATAGCACCATGAATAACAGCCCCGTGGGGATCAGCAAAGAAAAAAAGCCTTGTTGCTTTACAATTAATTAGGAAACCTAAAAATTTTTTTTTTTAAACAAAGTTTTATTGAAAAGCAGTATCCAACAGTAGCATTCAATTCGTAAGGCAAGTGCCATGTACTCAGTGGCGTAGCGTGGGGGGGCTGGGGGGGCCGTGGCCCCGGCGCAGTTTTTTAGGGGCGCATTTGCGCCCCTAAAACTGGCCCGGGGTTGAGGGGACCCAGATGCCGGGCAGCGCGGGAGTGCCTGCCCGGTCCTGAAGAGTCCGTCTTGTTAAAGGGAAGCGGCTGCGTGCAGGCGCAGCCGGTCACGTGGTCCGGCTAATCAGGTGGTACTGAGTCTCTGTACCACCTGACTGGCCGGACCGTGACCTGCGCACGCACGCAGCCGCCTCCCCTTCAACAGGACGGACTCTTCAGGACCGGGCAGGCACTCCCGCGCTGCCCGGCATCTGGGTCCCCTCAACCCCTGCCGGAGCTGGAGCAATATCCAGGTGAGAGCTGGGCAAATCCATGTGTGAGCTGGGCAAATCCATGTGTGAGCTGGGCAAATCCACGAGCTGGGCAAATCCATGAGCTGGGGGCAAATCCATGAGCTGGGGCAAATCCATGAGCTGGGGGCAAATCCATGAGCTGGGGGCAAATCCATGAGCTGGGCAAATCCATGAGCTGGGGGCAAATCCATGAGCTGGGGGCAAATCCATGAGCTGGGGCAAATCCATGAGCTGGGGGCAAATCCATGAGCTGGGGCAAATCCATGAGCTGGGCAAATCCATGAGCTGGGGGCAAATCCATGTGTGAGCTGGGGCAAATCCATGTGTGAGCTGGGGCAAATCCATGAGCTGGGGCAAATCCATGTGAGAGCTGGGGCAATATCGATAACGTGTCCACAGGTGGGGGCGCACAATTCTTGGCTGGCCCCGGGCGCTGACAACCCACGCTACGCCACTGCATGTACTTTTCAGTTTTTAACCATAACATATAGAATTAAAGAAAAGGGTGAATGAATAACGGTCAGTAAACAAAAGTACGCTACCAGAAAAATAAAAAAGAAAGAAGGGGGGCCAGCCCAAGCCCCAAGAAGAAAGACGAGAGAGAGAGAGAAGAAAGGGAAAAAAAAGGGGGGGACGCACGTCTGGGAGCCTGAGGGACCTTACATAGGGGTTATCAATACAACTCTGCATTCAACGTATAGCAAACTTAAAACGTTAAAAAACAGCCACTCCTGAGGAACCCATCTGTTATAGCCATGGGGACCAGACTTTATAATAATTAGGCAATGTGTGATTAGAAACTGCAGTAAGTTCGTCCATTAGTTGAACGTCATGAAGCTTAGCATAGATGCGGTTGAACGCCGGGACTGTGGGACAATTCCATCTATCCAGGACTCTCCGGGCCGTGAGTGTAACCTTTGCCAATAATTTGTTCTCCGGTCTACAGAGGTCGGGAAGAGATCTTGATAGTAAAAAGGTCCAGAGATCTTTGGAAATGTCGTTATCAAGAACTGCTGAAATTAGAGTGTGGGCCCCCTCCCAGAACGCCTGAACTCGGGGGCAGGCCCACCACATGTGAAAGTGGTGCCACAGCCCTTCCAACACAAGTCCGGGGTATTCGGTTGCATGCGAGAGATCTGAACCAGTGTCACATACCATCGGAAAATGGTCTTGATCAACTGCTCCTGGTGCGTGGTGCAGACCGAACCCGACTTCATTGCCTCCCAGATGTCAGCCCACTCCTCCGCCTGCAGAGATTCACCAATGTCAGCTTCCCATGCCGTTATGTATCTCAATTCCTTCCAGTCGAGCAGGGTAGTAAGCATAGAGTACAGTGTAGAGATCAGACCCTTGGGGTACGACCCCATGAGGCACAAGCGTTCAAAACCAGAGAGGTTAGAGAGTGCTGCCGCCTTGATATGAGGACTAGAGGCAAATGCTCTCAGCTGGAGATAACGTAAAGGATGCGCCGGAGAGTCTGAAGCCGGTGGTGTGATGTCGTTCATCCAGAGTATCTCCCCTTTTGGGTAGAGCTGACAAAGTCTCTCAATTGGTGTACTGTCCTTGTAAAGGTTATAATCCGATGAAAAGCCCGGAGGGAATTCCCTGTTTCTTTGAATCGGAGTTAGCGGAGAGGGGAGTGTTGCAAGGTCACATTTGGACGCCAATTTGTCCCAAATTCTAATGGAATTAACAATAGCCGGGCAATTGGTGCAGAGGAGTGGTCTGTAACATTTTGATAGCCAGATCCATTTGTGTGGACTGTCCGGGGCCATTAGGGCGTGTTCGCGCTCCACCCACCTTCTGGTGAAGACTGGGGAGTGCCAGGCGATGATTTGGGCTAGTTGAGCCACGTAATAGTAGGAGAACAAATAGGGGAATCCCAAGCCCCCCGCCACCTTAGGGCTGTATAATGTGGCCCAAGCTATGCAGTGTCGTTTCCCATGCCAAATAAAAGTGTCTATCACTCTCTGAAAGTCCAGAAGATCAGTGGGTCGGAGAGCCAGGGGGAGGGCCTGGAACAAATAAAGCAATCTAGGCAGTATATTCATCTTTATACAATGCACCCGGCCTACCCACGATATCACATATTTATCCCAATTCTCCATTTCCAACCGGAGGAGCCGCCATAGAGGGGTGTAATTCACGTCGTATAATCGCTCCTGGTCCCCGGATAATTGTATGTCTAAGTAAGTGATGGAGGAGGTGGTAACCTGTATGGGATAGGCAGTTCGGATGGCTGCTATATCTGTCGGGGACATATGTATAGCCACAGCTTCCATTTGGAGATATTAATCTTGTACCCCGAAATTCTAGCAAATTCCTTTAATTTATTAAAGACTTGTGGAAGGGAGGACATGGGGCGAGTGAGTGATAAGAGGACATCGTCCGCATATGCTGAAAGAACGTATCGCCCCCACTACAGTGATACCATGGATGGCCGAGTCAGCCCGGATCCGTCTGAACAAAGATTCGAGGAAAAGTGCAAATAGGGCAGGGGATTACGGGCATCCCTGTTTAGTGCCATTATAGATAGGGAATGGTGTCAGGTCAGTCCCAGGAAGGATAATTTGAGCAGATGGGGAGGAATATAAAGACCCAATGGCCTTCAAAATAGGGTGAGGGAGACCTATGTGTTGTAGGAGAGAAAATAAGTAAGGCCACTCCGCTCTGTCGAAAGCCTTCTCTGAGTCCAATGAGAGAAACAGAGAAGGCTCTTCACGCAAATAGGCATGCCATATGAGATCAGTTGCACGTCTGGTGTTTTCGTAAGCCTGCCTGAGAGGGATGAATCCAACTTGATCTGGGTGTATAAGTCCCCCAGGCCCGAATCAAGACACAGAGATAATTTTTGCAAAGAGTTTAAGATCCGCATTTATGAGAGAGATTGGGCGGTAGTTCCCCACCAATTGGTGATCCTTCCCTGGTTTAGGAATCACGACAACAGATGCGAGTAGGGAATCAGGGGGGAGGGTTCCACCGTTCAGTAAGTCATTAAAAGTGCGGAGTAAACGAGGCATCAAAATGCCCGCAAAGGACTTCTAATAATGGAACGTCAATCCGTCCGGTCCTGGTGCCTTATGTGGTTTCATCAGACCCAATATCCGACTAATCTCTTCCTGTGCTATAGGCGCCCCCAAGGCCACCTTCTGTGCTTCAGAAACCGCCGGCATGTCGGTCTGTGATAAATACATCGCAATGTCATCCTGTTGGGGGATATTTGCAGTCGTATATGTAGGGGAGTGGTTATAGAGTGCGCTATAATAGTTTGTAAAGAGGGCTCTGATGGTTTGAGGATCAGTATGAGTTTGGTCATTATCGTCCCTGAGTAAGGCGACTCCTTGTGTTCTGGCCCTAGGGCGCAGTTGCCTCGCGAGAGGGGTGTCCATTTTATTAGATCTCTCATAGTACCGCTGTTTGGACCACAATAGAGATCTACCCACAACGTACAGGAATAGCCGATTTAGGTCGGTACGAACCTGACTAAGGGAGGAAAAAGTTTCTGGGGATGGGTTTGCCTTATGAGAGAGTTCTAATCGTCTAAGGTTGTGTTGTAATGTTTGAATCTCCCTACTCTTCTCCTTTTTATGATGGGACGCTAAGCTAAGAAAAGCCCCCCTCACCACGGGTTTGTGAGCCGCCCACAGCATCTGAGGGGATGTGTCCTCCGTGTCGTTTATTTCAAAATAATCCTTCAGAGTGGAAGCAATGGAGTCCTGGACCCCTGGCTTATCCAATAAAAAGGGGTCCAGTCTCCATCGTCTGCCAATCGGGGATGTAAATGGCCTAAGGGTGAGTAAGATATCAGCATGGTCCGACCACATAATAGAGCCTATATTGGAGGATGTTACAGCTGGGACAAAGTCAGGCGATAACAGTAGGTAATCTATATGGGAATAGGAATGATGAACCTGCGAAAAAAAAGTGTAGTCCCTGCAAGAAGGATGGTGCACCCTCCAAATGTCAATGAGGCCGAGACGGCTCACAAAGTGGTAAAACTGTCAGTCCTGGGGAGTAGCTGAGGGCCGTTTCGGGGATTGGATCTGTCCACAGGAGGGCATAGAGTGGCATTAAAGTCTCCCCCTATCAACAATTTGCCTTTGGAATGAATGGATAGAAAATCAGCAGTGGACTCCCAGAACAATTATTGTATAATTTCTTAAGTCTAGCCCCCCATTGGATACACGTCCCCCGAACCACCGTTTTATGGGCTTGCCAAATTGTAAATGGGCTCATTTCAGGGGACACATTTTCTTTAAAATAATTAATTAATGTTTCCCGAATCGCTGTCAGCGCCGGTTCATGTTTAAGTAAATGTTCCCCAAATCTCAAGGGTGATCCAGTGTACGATTTATAGTCATCTTGTAAAACAATAGTCATCGGGGAATAGTCCGACCACGTAAAAGGGAGTATATTGCAGTCAGTAATGCGTGGAAGTAGGTTGGTTAGAATTAGAAAGTAATCAATGCGTGAATAACTATTATGCACCCCTGAACGAAAAGTATAATCCCTCTCTGTGGGATGAAACACGCACCAAGCGTCATACAGTTGGTGTTGTCTGAGAAAGGAATGAAGTTTGTGTGTCTGTTGTCTCGAATGGGTCCCTGAGGGATGCGATCGGTCTTTAATTGGATCCAAACAAACGTTAAAGTCTCCACACATTATTAAGTCACCTGAAAGTACATCTGTAATTTTGTTCATTAGATGTGTCATGAATTGAGTTTGGGAACTATTAGGAGCATAAGCTGACACAAGCGTATAAAGTCTACTGTCAATAGTGCACACTAATATAATATATCTGCCTCTGGGATCAGTAACAATACGATGAGTTTGTAGCGCAACCCTATTATGAATCAGTATTGTCACCCCTCTAGATTTAGCTCTATAGGTGGAATGAAATTGAGTGCGATATTGTGGTGCATAAAGTTTTGGGTGGTCTAGTCTTCGAAAGTGTGTCTCCTGGAGGCATACAACATCAGCGTCGTAGGTGCGTATATCCCTGTATATAGAATGCCTTTTAACGGGCAGGTTTAGGCCCTTTACATTATAGGTAACTACTTTCATAAAATTCTATACAAACACTGACATTTATATTCATGTACGTTGCCTCTGTATATTTATCTATTAGCAAAGTATGATAGGGGCTGCATCCCCCTAGGATTAAAGAATGAGAGGAAGGGAGGGTTAGAGATAAAAAAAGAACAAATAAGCAAATAAACAAGTTATAAACATTAACAAAACAGAGTGCGTTCAGGAACGCCATACTCTCCATCGGGAATTCCCTACAGTGGGAGGTTCCCGTACCCTTATACAAAAAGGGGGAGAAACAGGAGAACAAAATAAAAAAATTAAACCAAAAGATGGGGGGGCCCATCTGCAACCAGCAGCGAAACGACAGTTGGCTGAAATAAAGACAGCAACATTACCCATCTGATATCGTGGAGCAATCCAATTCAAATGGGACTGTTCTGATTCGGAGGAACCAGGTGGGGGCGACTTTGCGTTCGGAAGTCCCAAAAACAAAATGTACGCTTCAGCGAACACGGCATTCAGGCAGCAATTTGGGCACTTGTGACAGTCGCTCTTGGACATCGGGTTCTATTTGTAATCCCCAGGATTCCAGAGTTGTTCGACCTTCCTCTGTCGAGTTGAACACCGTAGTTGTGCCGTCTCGGAGAACAACCAGCTTGGTGGGGAAGCCCCAGCGGTATAAAATTCCAGCCGAGCGTAGTGTAGTTGTGATAGGCCGAAACAATCTACGCTGTTGCAGGGTTGCTTTCGAAAAATCAGGATATACAGCAAGGTGACCATATTGGGATCCCAAGACATCCTGTTTACGTAGTGCACGGAATATATCCTCTCGCGGCTTGTAATAGTGTAACTTCAATATTACATCCCTGGGTGCTTTCTGGGGGGCCGATGGCGGTTTCGGCAATCTGTGGATCCTATCCATGAGTATCGTTTCCGGAGTGACCCCAGGGAGCAAAAATGAAAAAAAAATCCGCTACATATGTCCCGAGATCTCGGGGGTGTATTGACTCTGGGACCCCTCTGATTTTTAAATTGTTTCGGCGGGACCTGTCTTCAAGATCCGCTACTTTATTGAGACATTGCTGTAACTTAGCTTCAAGCGTCTCCACCACACCAGCCATATCATTATGCGCTGTCGCCATCTCGGACATTTTACCCTCCAGATGAGAGGTTCGCTCACCAATATCCTGAATGTCTTTCCTTATGTCCGCAGCCACCGTGTCTAAGCGTGTTGTTAATGTCTCTGAGAAGTCTTTAAACAGCGTCTCCATCCGGAAGGTGAATGTGGCCAAGTCAACCTCTGAGTACGTAATCGTTTTCACAGGGGCATGAGGTGTAGATCCGCCGCCATCTTGAGGATCCGCATCCTCGCGGCGTATGGTAGGCCGGGGAGTAAAAAACTCCTGTTTCCCTGCGGTTTTCTTAGTTTTAGCGGTAGTCATCCCGATGACTTCAAGTTCCCAGTATGTGTAGTAAGTTTTGGGGTCTGTATGAGTGCGATGTCCGCTTCAAATCGCTTGCTGGAGCAGGAGCTGAATTAAAGCACGTCCACCATGCTCGGCAGTCGGCCACGCCCCACTTTGTTTCCTTTTAAATATACTCCCTTCCTCTACCTTGTGGATTCCCTTTACGTATTTAAATGTTTCTATCATATCTCCTCTGTCTCGTCTTTTTTCCAAGCTGTACATGTTAAGATCATTAAGCCTTTCCTGGTAACTTTTCTCCTTCAAGCCGTACACCATTTTAGTAGCCCTTCTCTGAACTCTCTCTAAGATGTCTATATCCTTCTGGAGATATGGTCTCCAGTACTGCACACAGTACTCCAAGTGAGGTCTCACCAGTGCTCTGTACAGTGGCATGAGCACTTCCCTTTTCCTACTGCTAATACCTCTCCCTACACAACCAAGCATTCTGCTAGCATTTTCCTGCTGCTCTATTACATTGACTACTTACCTTAGATCCTCTGAAATAATAACCCCTAAATCCCTTTCCTCAGATGTTGAGGTTAGGACTGTATCAAATATTCTATATTCAGCCCTTGGGCTTTTACGTCCCAGGTGCATTATCTTGCACTTATCCACATTAAAACTCAATTGCCACAGCTCCGACCATTTTTTTTGTTTACCTAAATCATTTGTCATTTGGCTGATCCCTCCAGGAACGTCAACCCTGTTGCAAATCTTTGTGTCATCAGCAAAAAGACATACTTTTCCATTAATACCTTCTGCAATATCACTAATAAAAATATTAAAGAGAATGGGTCCAATTACTGACCCCTGAGGTTCCCCACTGGTAACAAGACCTTGCGCCGAATAAACTCCATTTACCACAACCCTCTGTTGCCTGTCACTCAGCCACTGCCTAATCCATTCAACAATATTGGAATCCAAGCTCAAAGATTGCAATTTATTGATAAGCCTTCTATGCGGAACAGTATCAAAAGCCTTACTGAAATCTAAATAAGCAATGTCTACCGCACCACCTGTGTCTATTATTTTTGTTACCCAAGCAAAAAAATCAATAAGATTAGTTTGGCATGATCTCCCTGAGGTAAACCAATGTTGTTTCTGATCCTGTAATCTATGTGTTTTTAGATGTTCAGCAATCCTTTCCTTTAACATGGTTTCCATTAATTTCCCCACTACTGACGTAAGACTAACTTGCCTATAGTTTCCTGATTCCTCCCTACTACCCTTCTTGTAAATGGGCACAACATTTGCTAATTTCCAGTCTTCTGGGACGACTCCCGTTAGCAAGGATTGGTTAAATAAATCTGTTAACGGTTTTGCTATTACATCACTGAGCTCTTTTAATAATTTAGGGTGGATCCCATCAGGCCCCATTGACTTATTTGTCTTTACTTTAGACAGCTGCTGTAGAACCTCCTCCTCTGTAAACTGATATACTGTATAAATGTCTCGTTAGTGTTTCCTCCTAACTGAGGTCCCTTTCCTTCCTTTTCTTCTGCAAAGACTGAACAAAAATATTCATTGAGGCAGTCAGCAAGACTTTTATCCTCTTCTACATACCTTCCTTCCTTTGTTTTTAATCTAACTAATCCTTGTTTTACTTTTTTTTTCTCGTTTATGTATCTAAAAAATGTTTTGTCCCCCTTTTTTACTGACTGAGCTATTTTCTCTTCTGCGTGTGCTTTGGAAGCTCTTATAAATTGCTTTGCCTCTTTCTGCCTAATCTTATAGGTTTGCCTATCTTCTTCACTCTGAGTTTTTTTATAATTATGTCTTGCTGCTTATGTCTTTTATAAGATGTCTTGCTGCTCTTGCTGGAGGACGATGAGCGCCCGATGACACGTGGCGATATGCGCCGCGTCATGGCGTTTTGCGTTCAGGTCGGGAAGGCGATGTTTCCTGTGGAGGTGATCCTGGAGGCAGACGGCCCGAAGTTGTGCTGCGTGGAGGTGATGTGCCGGAGAGAGTGGTGGCGGGAGCGCTGCAGGATGGAGAACGGGAGCCGGATGTTGTGTCACCGCTGATTGCTCCACTGATGGGAGACATGACCCGCGACATGTCCCGGGAGAGCCTGATTGCCGGGGGTCGTCTATTCGAGTGGGGCTGGCGGGTGTGCTGGCGGCACCAGCTGGTCACGATCGGAGTATGAAACCAGCGGAGTCCCCCCCTGCACCTAAGAAGACGGAGATGACGAAGCCTCTGTCCCTCTTGCCGTTCCTCGCTGCGGTGCTGCCTGCGGCCTTACCCCGAAATGCTGAGGATTAGGGATGAGCTCTTCGGTTCGATCGGTTCGGAGTTCGATTTGAACATCGCCTGTTCGCATGTTCGCGAACTACGAACATTTCTGCGTGTTCACCGCATGTTCACCCACAATGCACCACAATGGACCACAATGCACTTTGCCACTGGCCTGAAGCTTGTAATTGGCTACAGCTTCAGACAGGTTCAAGACTATGCCAATCACGGCTCAGAGTCCTGATTGGGCAAATTTTGCCCAATCATGGGCTCACAGAGCTAAATCCCGCAGCACACTATATAAAGCTTCAAACAGCGCTTCGGCACGTGTTTGAGAGGAGATTGTTGTTGTTTTAGTGTGTGTTCTCACTGCCAGTCTGCCACCAGCTACTGGGGGGTCTCATTTCTACAATATTTCTGGGAATTGTTCTAATCTGTGTGTTCTCACTGCCCCCAAGTATTTTGGGGGGTCAGTAATTTCTACAAAATATTTGGGAATTGTTCTAATCTGTGTGTTCTCACTGCCACCAAGTATTTTGGGGGGTCAGTAATTTCTACAAAATATTTGGGAAGTGTTCTAATCTGTGTGTTCTCACTGCCACCAAGTATTTTGGGGGGTCAGTCATTTCTACAAAATATTTGGGAATTGTTCTAATCCGTGTGTTCGCACTGCCACCAAGTATTTTGGGGGGTCAGCAATATTCTACAAAATATTTGGAATTGTTCTAATCTGTGCGTTCTCACTGCCACCAAGTATTTTGGGGGTCATTCATTTCTATAAAATATCTGGGAATTGTAATCTGTGTCTTCTCACTGCCAGCTATCAGGGGGTCCCACATACTTCTAGCAGATTTCTGCGAATTGTAATCTGTGTCTTGTCACTGGTGCCAGCTATCAGGGGGTCCTATCAGGGGGTCTCACTGACTTGTAGGTGGTTTCTGGAATTGTAATTTGTGTCTTGTCACTGCCACCAATCAGGGGTCTCACTGATTTATAGGAGGTTTCTGGGAATTGTAATCTGTGTCTTGTCACTGGCTGCCAGCTATCAGGGTGTCTCACTGAGTTATACCAGAGTTCTGGAAATCTTTAATCTTTATACCTGAGTTGAATCAGAGTTCTACAGCATATCTCCAATTTTTATAACAGAGTTGAATCAGAGTTCTGTATATATTTAATCTATATATCACTCACCATGTCAGAAAGACTAAAAAGGACAGGCAGACGCTCCCAGGCACAGATAAGAGGGCAAGCAGCCTCTGTGTCCGGAGGCTGTGCCTCTGGTCATCGTGGACGTGGTGCATCCTCTGCAGGGGCACGCTTGTCCTTTCTAACTGGTGCTGGCCGTCTTCTTAAGCAGCAGCAACATACAGAGGATTTGGTGGATTGGCTAACCAGGCCATCCTCATCCTCCGAGTCCTCTGCCAGCCAGGCTTGTAGTGGTTTACAGTCCACCTCAGCTGCCAAAGCATCTAATGCAGCCTCCATGTCCACAGCTACTCCTGCCGTAACCTCACTATCACACACGGAGGAGTCAGCTGAATTGTTTGACTACAATGACAGTGACATGCTGCTTGAGGATGCGCAGCAACTACAGTGCTCTGATTCAATCTCTGAGGTTGAGGAAGGGAGTATAATCAACTGTAATCCTTGTACCCGCCTTGGGTGTTATATCCTTAAAAAAAACACGGTCCTCTTGGGATTTCATAAACAAGTTCTTTATTGAATTAACTGCTGTTTAGCAGGCAGCAGTGTCAGCATTCAAAAACAAAACAAACACATCCCTAAAAAACAAACTCTAGCTCCCTTGAGCGCTGACTCACTTAAAGGTCCCTTACTATCAGGGCTTCTTTTCTAAACTAAATAAACATAGGTTTCACCAACCTTAGAACTGTTATGTTTCAGCAATCAAGCTTCTGCCAGGAACCAAAACACTTTGCTCCTCTCCACACGGGCACCTCCCTCAGAGTGAAAAAGCAGGCAGTGATTTATTTTCACTGCTGCTAAATTACTTCCAGCTGAACAGTGTGTGGAGAGTAAAAGAACCTCTTGGGTTTCCATATGTAGTACAAATGCTCCCCCTGGAGCTAAATATCATATCCCTCCCTATAAAGTTTAGAGGGAATATACACACCGTCACAGACCATACCGTGTACTTTATCACACAACCTAGAGGAAGGGGGTGCCAGTGACACACAAATAATTGGCACTCATGTTGCCCCAGCAGCTGCAGCATACTGCCAAGTTGGCTCCAGTGACGAGGAGATAGGGGGTGATGACGATGATGAGATCACCGACTCCACCTGGGTGCCTGATCGAACAGAGGAGTCAAGTGAGGAGGAGGCACAACAATCACGAGGCACAACATCCTCTATGACCAACTGTAGCACTAGCCAGTCCAAGGCATCAGATGTCAGAGCTGCTCAGGTGCAGAGCGCTGTTGTCTCAAAGCACACATCCAGGAACTCTGCTGTCTGGGAGTTCTTTAAGAAATGTACAGCAGACCCACCGTTGCTATTTGTAATCTATGTCAGATGAGGCTCAAGCGTGGGAAAGACACCGGACACTTGGGTACCACGTGCTTGAGGCGACATGACCACCTGCCACACATCCTGTTGGCGCAAAACTGTGCGTAGGTCCTCCTCACCTGTCTCTACCCCCACTATATGTCCTGCCATGTCATTGACTCCAACCTCCACTGACAGGGATGATGCTACAGTAATGGATGTACCAGGTCCTTCCTCACAATGTGACAGCATCCCATCAGCTGAAGATTTACGCAGTCAGATTACGCTGCCCCAGCTGCTACAGCGTAAGAAAAAATATAGTCCCAACCATCCCCAAACACAGCATCTAAATGCCAGTTTAGCAAAATTACTCGCATTGCAGCTGCTGCCTTTCCAGCTGGTGGACTCTGCTCCCTTCCGTGAATTTGCTGAATGTACTGTACCACAGTGGCATGTTCAAAACGCCATTACTTTTCACGGAAGGCCATTCCAGCACTATACCAGCACGTGGAAGACAATGTTATCGAGTCATTGGGAAAGGCAGTCAGCGGCAAGGTGCATGTGACTTTAGACACGTGGTCCAGCAAGCATGGACAGGGCCGTTACATTTCCTTCACAGCACACTGGGTAACTCTGATTGCAGCTGGGAGGGATCCAAGACGGGGCTCTGTGCTGGAGCTTGTTCATCCACCATGCCTCCAGAAAGCTGCTTGTTTGAGGTCTGTCTGCTCCACCACCACCTCTCCCTCTTCCTCCTCCTCCTCCTTCTCTGTCTCTGGCGAAGTGGCTGTTAAACCGAGTTTAAGTGGCAGGGGCTACGCAATGGCTCAAGCAAAAAGATGCCAAACTGTGCTTGAGCTGGTTTGTTTAGGGGACAGGAGCCACACCGGGCCAGAAATTCTGTCAGCTCTGCAGGGGCAGGTGCAGAGATGGTTAACACCATGCCAGCTTCAGCTGGGAATGGTCGTCTGTGATAATGGCAGCAGCCTTCTCTCCGCCCTATGCCTGGGTAAGTTGACGCATGTACCATGCCGAACACACATCCTAAATCTGGTGGTACAGCATTTCCTATCCAGGTACCCTGGGCTGGCAGAGCTTTTCAGCCAGGCCAGAAAAGTCTGCAGCCACTTCAGACGGTCATTCCCAGCAAGTGTTCGCCTGGCAGAAATTCAAAGAAAATTCCACCTTCCCACAAACCGTCTGATCTGTGACATGCCCACCAGGTGGAACTCGACATTAGCAATGCTGCAGCATCTGCACAAGCAGCAGAGGGCCATCAACGAGTACCTGTGTGAGTATGGCACAAGGACAGGTTCAGGTCAACTTGGTTTTTCCCCCCGCAGTGGCTGATGATCAAGGATAGACATGTGCACAGCACAAAATTTAGTTTTGAACTAATGGATTAGTCCTAAAATGCAATTTATTTAGTTGCTAAAGAAATTCGTTTTCAGTTCTTTAGTATGAAAACTAATTTCATTCATCCGAAAACCTGTGGATACAATTAATATTGTAGTGGCTCCTCAGAGGGCTGAGATCGCTGCTTGTTACAGTATCACTCTCAGCACAATGTGCCAGGCAAAGCTGTTACAGTAACTGACTGCTGCTCATCAGTGCTCAGAGTTTCAGTAAAACTAGTAAATAATATTTTTATATATAAGAGGTTAGAACAATATTATTTCCTTGTTTTACTGAAACTCTGAGCGCTGTTACAGTCAGTTACTGTAACAGCTGAGCCTGATACATTGTACTGAGAGATAATATAACAAGCAGCCGATCTCAGAGCTCACAGCCACTGGATTTAAAGGGCTAAAAAAAAGGCTCCTCTCTGTATAATGTATAGAACATCCTCCTGCATTAATTAATACCCCTCTCCGTATAATGTATACAACATCCACCTGCATTAATTAATGCCCCTCTCTGTATAGAACATCTTACTGCATTGGCATGTGGAGGGTGCAGAACTTTGGAATGCAATGCTTATCCAGCACAGGAGAAGGAACTTTTACTTAAACTTTGTATCTCTGTGGGGGAGACACAGGAATATAAAAGCAGGGGAGAGGGAAAATATTAACGTAAATCGGTCTGAAAGCTCAGAGAAGAGATTACTGGTGCAAATTGATTTTTATAATAAAATAAAGCACTTTATACCTAGGGAAAACATTCAAATAAAACCACACTGAAGGCTCATAATGACAGAGTAACTGTAAGAGCTGGATACTAATTGTATCAGACGTAAAAAAAAACTTTATAACAAGCAGCACTGGGAGAGGAGAGGGACTTTATATAAAACGTGTATTATAGATGAGGAAAGGGGGATAGTGCTCCTGGATAATATAAAATGTGTCAGACCTAAGCCCCTATTATGCAGAGCGGGAGGGGAGATAACACACATTTTATAAAGTCCCTCTCTTCTCCCAGCGCTGCTTGTTATAAAGGGGTTTTTACTATCCAGCCCTCCTCTGTCATTAGCTTTCAGTGTGAATTATTTGAATGTTTTCCTTCTCCAGCTGCTTTTATCTTGTCTGCCTCATAGACATGCAAGGGTTAAGTAAAGGTTTCCTCTCCTGTGCTGGTCTGTGGTCTGTGCTGCGAGTGAGTATTCTGGAGCTCTATCACTGTCAGATTTTCGGATAGGGGTCGGGAAGGATTACACATACAAACCTTTTCTGTAGCTTTGCGATGTTGCGTTCAATACTGGTCTCCTTCACTCATCAATGTTATATCACAAAAATGACTGAAACTAAAATGTAGTGTATTTTATTTTAGTTTCTTT
Organism: Leptobrachium leishanense; assembly: GCA_009667805.1. Lineage (NCBI taxonomy): Eukaryota > Metazoa > Chordata > Amphibia > Anura > Megophryidae > Leptobrachium > Leptobrachium leishanense. The sequence goes on from RXON01005241.1 coordinate 26,752, forward strand.
CATTTTTTGTACTGAGCAGTTTCGTATCTCTTGAGTCATACTAAAACTAAATTATCCCAAAATTCGGACTCAATCGTTTTAGTACTAAAACGAATGCACATGTCTAATCAAGGATGCATGCACTGTACTGTCACCATTTGAGGAGGCAACGAGGATGCTGAGCAGGGACAGTGCATGCATCAGTGACACAATTCCTTTAGTGTTCCTGCTGGAGCACACTCTGCGGGGAATTATAGATGTGGCTCTAGAGGCAGAGCAGTGGGATGAAGAGGAGGCCTTCCCTAGCTCTGAAGGCCCCAGTCTTTACACAGAAAGCATTCCTGCGGGTCCTCAGATCAGACAGGAGGAGGAGGAGGAGGAATATTTAAGTAGTGGGGGCATTGAAGGTGGGGATTCCTCAAGGGAGGGTTTTGTGTGCCCGGAAACACAAGGACTAGTACGTGGCTGGGAGGAGGAAGTGCACGATGGGGTCATCCTCCTCATTGACAAGGAAGACTCGGAAGCTAATGCCACCTCCAACCTACTCTGCATGGGCTCCCTTATCCTGCAAAGCCTGGTAAAGGACCCCAGGATTCGTGCTATCAAGGAGAGGGAGCATTACTGGTTGGCAAGCCTTCTTGATCCACGATACAAGGATAAAGTTGCAGAGCTCATCCTGCCCGCACAGAGGGAGGACAGGATGAAAAAACTTTAGTACGCTCTAAAGCGACACTTGTGTAACACCTTTCCAAGCACTGGTAGGTTACCAAGTGATGACACAGGTGCTTCTGAGGCTGCGGATGATCAGAGGAATAGAGGTGAAGGCCGGGGCCACTTGACTGACGCCTTTTTAAATTTTTTTAGTCCACGACACGCAGGGACGTCAAATGTAGGCACCCATTGCCAGCGTCTTCACCATATGGTGCAGGACTACCTAGGGGCAAGGGCAGACCTGTATACCTTTCCAGCAGATGATCCACTGGCTTACTGGGTGTTGAGATTGGATCACTGGCCAGAACTTAGCCAATATGCTATGCAGCTATTAGGTTGCCCTTCATCCAGCGTGCTTTCTGAAAGGACGTTCAGTGCCGCTGGAGGTTTTGTCACAGACAAAAGAGTGTGTCTGTCCACCGACTCTGTAGACCGGCTGACATTTATAAAAATGAATCAGTCCTCGATCAGCAGCTATCAATCCCCTGATGCTGATGTAACGGAATAGATCGGGGATCTCTTCTGCATTCACAAAACCTCCACCACTGAACTCTTCCACAATACCACAAAAGGGTCACGGTGTGAAGGCACTTGCTGCCATGAAAGGCACAATATTTGGGTGCACTGACGCCTGTATCATATTTATATCATTTTAATTTTTTGAACCGCAGGGTCCAACCCTGCACTCTTCCACAATACCACAAAAGGGTTACGGTGTGAAGGCACATGCTGCCACCAAAGGCACAATATTTGGGTGCACTGCCACTGACGCCTATATTACCAGATTCATATCATTTTAATATTGGACCGCAGGGTCCAACCCTGCACTCTTCCACAATACCACAAAAGGGTTACGGTGTGAAGGCACTTGCTGCCATGAAAGGCACATTATTTGGGTGCACTGACGCCTGTACCAGATTTATATCATTTTAATTTTTTGAACTACAGGGTCCAACCCTGCTCTCTTCCAGAATACCACAGAGGGGTTACGGTGTGACAGCACTGTTGTCGACACTAAAGGCCCAATTTTAAAGCACCTATTGTTACTTTCATCCAAAGCCTGCATAAGTTTCACCATAATTTAGCCAAAAAATCACTAAACTTGTTCTGCGTGTCCTAAAAGGTCTCCTCTTTTAATACAGACTGCCGCCCCAAGCAGTTGTTTATGAATAGATTAAAGGAAAATCGTTTACCGTCATTTGAAACGTCATTTTTTTGTTTTTAAATGTTTCTATACATCCTACAAATCCGCCACTTCACGGTCAGGTTATGGGGACCTCCTGGGCACGATATTTGAAGGAATTTTTAGTTTTTATTTTTAACCCTTATTTCATGGAAAACTCACTGTCCCTTTAACCCTTTCGCTGCTGAGGCTTTTCACACCTCTGTGCTGAGGTCATTTTTACCGGTTTTGCTCATCATGTTTAAACGTGTTTTGAAGGCTTATTTTAGTATATGACCCAGACATATTATATATCGTTCTTTCCGTCAGACTCGGTAGATTCATAATATGTCATTATTATATGTATACGTTATGTCATGTCTGTATATTATAACAAAAAATGCAATAAAATATGTATTTTCAATAATTTACAACGTGTAAACTGTTTTTTTTCACATTTTAACATGCGAGCAATTGCGGTTATATTTTGTATGGGGTGCGCTTGTTCAAAAAATTAGAGATGGGGTCTCGTTACATTTTTGTTTTGGGGAAAATTACGAGATTTTTAACAAACGCACCGCATACAAAAATCGTTAGTGCAGCATCATTGTTCACATTATAATTGAAATGGGAACAATATTGCTGCATTAACGAACCAAAAAAATGAAAAAAAATGTTTATTTTTTTATAAATTTTTTTTAATATATTTTTATTTTTAATTTTAATTTTAATTTTTTTTAAAAAGCTTTTTTCACATTCGAGTTTGGTATCGTTGGAACGGCCATGCTCTGGCCGATCCAACCATACCAAACTTTAACCCCTAGCTGCCACGGATCGGGAGATAGGGAGTTCATTGGAACTCCCTATCTCCACCGTTGGTGGCAGTTAGGGGTTAACTCTAGGACTGGCGTCATCGTGCTATGCACGATGACGCCAGTCCTCAGGGGGAGTTCCCGGAGGCTTGGCCGACATTCAAGATGTCGGCCAGCTCCGGGAAAGGATCACGAACCGGCGCTTTTCAGCGCCGATTCGCGATCCAGCTCCCCAGGGGTTAATGCCAGGCACCATTTGGAAGGGCAGGCTGTGCCCTTCCAAATGGTGCCTGGGTTAACCCCCGCAACGCCGCCGATCGGGAGGGAGAGAGGGCCTCAAAAAAGTTGTCATCTGCACTCGTTTCTATACAATTTCATGTGCAACAAAACACAATTAGAGGTTTTTGTTTGCTTGAATGGCCATTGAAGCATAAGCTCACTCACCACATCACGGCACCTCTTGGTAGAGTGAGTACCTAACCAATGTAACCAAAAGCCGCTCCTCTGAGCAGCTGCACGCTCTCTTGCTGCTTTTCAGCTAAGGGCAAAAATGGTGGGTTTTATTTATACACGCACCCCGCACTTCCCATTTGGGGTTGAAAACAAAAACATGGTAAAAGGAACAGCAGCAAAAATGACAATATACATACATACAGAAAAAATTGAGTCGCGCCTTAACTCACCAGAGCGGCTGCAACAATCAGGAGTAACAACCCAGTTAATGTATAAAATATAGCAAGAAAAAAAGTTGTCATCTGCGCTCTTTTCTATACAATTCCTTGTGCAACAAAACACATACAGGGTTATTCAAAGAGCTCCAAATTGTGGCTGAAAGGTAACCGAACGCTGAAATTCAGTGTACGCTTACCTTTCCTGGCCATTCGGATATTCAGAGAGCAGATAGTTTGCCAAATGTTGGCGAATTGCCTGCACATACGGTGCCTTTTCAAGGCAGTGAAATCCCCATAGAGAAGCAATGCTTCGTCTATTCAGAGAACACAAAACAGCTGAGAAAGGCTGCCGAAATGCCCTGCCATTTGGTGGTTTCATTCGACAGGTTTATTCGGGAGAATCCCATAGGCTTCAATGTTAAAAATATTCCCATTTTAATACAATATCTAATAAATCGTTTATTATTTTATTCTGCAGTAAAAAGTCTCCTTTATTTTTAG